>OMNM01027629.1:5314-19859 GCA_900302745.1 Parablennius parvicornis | reverse complement strand
GCATGCGTGTGTATTGACCCACATCCACATCTAGGCTGTTGACTGTGAGAGTGATACACCCCCAGAGGACAAAGTAATTACGCCGTCCAACCAACCGACCCCCCCACTTCTCCTGTCTGTGTGGCCGTATAGGAGTGCTTTTATTGATCTGACTCTGCATTATGTCGCATAGAGCAGGAACATGAGAGCTGTTGGTGTACACTCTCAGGTATATATATATATATATTTGTATATATATATTTTCTCTCACACCTTTCCCCTTGAAAATCACAAATGTACATCATAATGAGACATCTGCCTGAAGAGTAAAGGTTATGGTTTCGTTTTTTTTCAGTTGGTGAAAGTGTCAACAGCGATCCGAATGTTAATGTTGAACATTTTACAGCCTGAGCGACACTTTCATTGTCTTCGAGTGGCTTGTATGAAGTCAGGTCTTCTCTGTGTATATTTTGATGGCTCTAATCTAGGCCGTACGTTCTTTGAATGTACCTGTATGTGTTTCCACAGAGCTAACATACAGAAGTTGGCTTATTTAAGAAAGTTATGGGTTATACACATGTGAGACATTGAAAAACCTTATCCAATGACATTTTGAGATATCATGTATACGTGTATTTATTTTCTAAAGATGCATGCTTAGATTGCGAAGCAAAAAGAGCACTTTAATAAAAAAAAAAAAAAAAAAATGATGTGAGAGCACTATCTTACACCAGTCCCAGTTTTTCATGTGGCCCCTCAGTGAAATCATTTTCCCACCAAGTTGATACTGAAAACCAGTCTGAGCACATATTTCCCTTTGTGCTTCGGTGCGATTTGCACACATTCAGATCACTGTGTGTGCCAGTGGAGGAGCTTTTCCCAAAGTCTGAACAAAACTAACCCAGATTACATAATTAGTTGTTATCCCGTCCTTAGCTTTCAGAAAAACAGACCGAAGGGGAAGTGACACTTGTTCGAGAAGCCAGTTGAATGCGGTTGATGACTGCAGAGCACTTGTGGCTTCCAGCAGCGTGTCGACTGGAGAAATGCAGGATGTCAGACTGCGAGCGTCAGATGAAGTAAATCAGCGCACAACTAACATAACACACTCCAATGTCGTAGCTGAATGGTCTGATGTATAAAGTATGTATCGGATGCATTGTGTGGTTGTGATGGCAGCCATCCTCGCTTCCCTGCGGAGCCTGAGGTTTGTGATAGTCAGCCTCCAAAACGCTGTTGCCATTGACAACGAGTCACGCAGCTTGCAAGCACTCCCTCGTTTTAACTCAAATGCAAGTTGAATTTTATCAATAGAGCTTTGAAATGTTGTTTTCTGTGTGAAGTTGTGACCTGGGTTGATTTTTCAACCAAACCGTCTCGGCTCGGTGAGATTCCTCAGACATCTCGCTGTGAATCACAACATCTCTCATAGATTCGGGTGGGACAGAGAAGAACAAAAGTTTTTTTTTTTTCTCACGTCGAGTAATATCATTGTAGATTTACTTCAGCTCTTGTGCACTTGATGTTTGGGTGTTTTTCTAAACAATGACGAGCTGGCTAGGCCTTGATGACGAGGACATCTTGAATTATTTTGATTATAATGACTAAAATAACTTTTAATAACAGGCAGCTCTTCAGTATTGGTGTGCTTCTGTCCCTACTAAAATGCAAAATATGTACAAATGTTACATTTCTAAATAGTACATGGGTGAAGAGTGCCATTTCTTTGCTTTCTAGGAGTTTTTCCAAATATTGTTAACAGTCTATCAAGTATGCATTCCCAATTCTGACAGTAGTGACAGGATAAGTGTGAAAGTGTTAAGGTAGCAAAGCAGCGTGACCTCATTATGCTGCCTCCACCATACTTCACCACAGGGATAATGTTCTCCGTCATTCTGTCCTGTATTTTCTCAGTAGTGCTGCGAACAGTCTGAGTACTCTTCAGGTATGCAGCTTTTCTTGGAATGCAGCAACTTTCTCTGTGCTGGGGTGGAGTTAATGAATTACTTAATGTAATTAAGTAGTTCAAGGCTTTTTGAAATGTATATTTAGTAATTGAAATGTATTAACACTCACCCTTAAATACAGAGTGCAGCATGTAATCTTTTAAAATCTCTGAGCTCCTGCCATGACGTCAGTGTGGGAATGAATGTGAGTAATTGTTTCAGCACATTGAGATGGTTAACGGCAGTTTTAATAATCGTAATGTGTGTAATGTCCAGTGTCCATTACGTTACACACATGGCGTACGTGCTTTTGTGTGTGCTGTTAGCTTAGCAAGCTCGAGCAAATTACAATGCTTTGTTGAAGTCGTTGTTTCACCCGAAGAAGTACCTAAAACCAAAAGCTGACGGTCACATGGGCTGATGGAAAATGTCTCCCTCCTGCAGGGTGGCAGCACGTAGTTAAAGTAGTGATTATTGGGTTTTATTTGGGGCTAATTCTAGGGCATTAGAGGGGAACATAGTCAGTGCATGCATAGACACATGTGAAGTTACACACACACACACACATCAAGAAAGTTATGTGAGTCATGCAAGGAATTTGGAGTGCTGGGAGTTCATTGTCTCTCTCTCTCTCTCTCTCTCTCTCTCTCTCTCTCTCTCTCTCTCTCTCTCTCTCTCTGTTTCTTTCCAGCTTTAAAAATGTCAAAATTTACATCATAATGTCGCCTCGACTGTACGATGTGCGCATGTATGTGTCCTTTTTACAGTCAAACTATATAATTTGTGTGTGTGTGTGTTATCACCTTGTATAAATGTTTGGTCTGGCAGGATGACTGTGTGTGTGTTTAAGGAAAAACCGATTGACACGTGTGCTGTGTGTCTTTGTTCCGTCACTCTCGAATGCTTATTTTTGACACTGCCACTTTTTATTTATTTATTTTTTTACACATGCCACCACAGCCATTACGTTTGTATATTTTGGCATCATGCCCCAAAGTGGACACCATTTTAACAGTGTGTGTGTCCGTTTGTTTGTTTGTTTGTGTATGTGAGGTTGAGTCGGGTGTGATTGGCTCGTAATCTGGAGATTAACCAGTGGCATTGTTCGAGCAGCAACGGCAGACGGGGATTACACGCACACATACACATAGACATACACATGCACGTGCACGTACACACACACACAGACACATGGGGGTCACACATTAAAATAAACAAGTGAACGGCTCATTCATGAACTCATCTTCCCTTGTGCAGCAGGCGCTTGCTGTAAAACTTATAGGGGTGTTGTTTGACATTGGAAATTGTTAATTTAAAGAAAAACTATGGGATTTGACCTGAACTCTAACATAAGTCAGGACTTCAAAACTCCAAGATGACATTGAATCTCATTTCAGCTTAAGTACATACTTCACTATGTAAATAAATAATAATCACATTGCATCAAAAAGCATGTTAGTTGCAACAACATAGTGTTTTTGGATGTCCTGAAGATTTATTTCTCTCACCTGTGATCCTCCTATGAACATTTTCTGTTTTCAGTGTTGCTGCAGTCAGAATTTTGGCTCCTCGTCTTTATCTGCCAGCTGCTACTCGTGGGAAAACCATGTGATGTAACTGCTCTTCAAACGATTAAGAGCATTTGACAATTTGCTGGAAATGTGCCCCTGATTTGAAAATGGCAGGCTTTGAAGTTGAGTGTTTATTTAAAAAAAAAAAAAAAAAATCAATTAGTAGCTCGGCTCGATCGAGTTCAGATTGGTTCTCGTATTATCAGGTTGGATGAGCAGGTTTCATCAGACACAAACACAAATCCGGAAATAAGTGGGACAGTTTTTGGCGCAGAGTACAGTCAGCTGGAGTGGACGCTCTGCTGTTTATCGTTTCTCCGTCCTACACGATGCTCTCCATCTGCCTGCCGCTCGAACAACTCTTCCAACACTTTTCGCACAATCTCACAATGAAAAATACTTTTTTTTTTTTTTTTTAAACCAGATCCACTCTCATGTTCGGTCAATATAATTTTTCTCTCCGGATATCAAACGGTATCACCCTCTCTTACCCTGCCGTTCCACTCCATTCAAATAAGACAGTTTCCTTTTTAATCTCTGTTAACAATCTCTAATTATCCCCTCTTTTTTCCCCCCAGTGGGTTAATCATTGCCTTCCAGCCAGGCATTATCTATAATCAGTGCCAAACAAGTGCAATGAAAGTTCACAGGAAACAGTCACATAAAGTTGGGCTATGAATGAAGCCCAGGGAGCAAATATGCAGGCCTTCTTTGGCTTTTAATTAAACCACCTCTAATTGAATCAGGCTGTAATGAGGGGAGTTTCCTGGTATTCATCCATCCATTCATCCAACTGAATCAATCAGACATCAGTCCACCTCACTGTTATTCCTGTTCTATTTCCCCTGCTGTAGTATCACTGACAACTCTGTTCAGCATTGTAAAAAAGGTGAATGAATTTATAATCTGTGTCTTCATGGATGCTTGATAATCCAACTTCGAGGCCCTGAACTCGATTGAAGGGTTAGAAGCGAGAGTCTGGAGGTTATAATGTCCTCAAGATGCTAATTCAGATGCTGCAAAGCGTCACAGCGACAGGATAGATGATTGTCTAATCTGGAGAATGTCAAGTATTTTAAGCAAAGATAGCAAGAAATGTGAGGGGAAAAAAAAACAACAAACAACTTTTAGAGTCTGACTGACAGCCAGTCTCTGCAGCAGAGCACCACAGCTGTGAAGTTGTATCTCCAAAGATAGGAGCTAGATAAAAGCAGACGGTGTGGAAAAAGAAAACCTCTCTCATGTTTCTTATTCGTGAGCTGCAGAGAGACGAGCAGCTGCTCCCAGATAATGTACAGTGAAAATTGCGGAGATATAGCCAAGTCCAATCACATCCAACATGTGATTCTCTGTAATGTTTTGGGAAATTCACTGTCGCAGTGCTGAAACAAACCCACTGCTGGCAGTCGGTTACATGAGCCCAGTAATGTGTTGAGAGAATGATCTCCGGACCAAAGCACACACACACATACTGGATTATTCTGATTGTCCCTTATTGAACCTTTTTCATAACAGTGTGGGTGTTGGGTTTTTTTTTTTTTGACTGTTCAGTTCTGTCTGCAAATTAAAGAGGATTTTGTATCTTCAGATAGAAACAGGCCAGTTTGGTTTGCGTGTTTCTTTTCCATATGCTTAAGCCAGGTTTAAAGTCTGTGCAGAAATTAGTGTGTGGTCACATAAGGCACCGAGTCAAATTTAAATGAATGTAAAATATAACGAAAAGTTGAGCACTGTTCTCTGATTTGCATAACTCAAACCGAAAGTAAAAGCACAGTCTTATATGTCAGCAGCGCTATGTATGGATCAGGAAACGGTGTTTATTTACGGCTATACTTTAAACACACACGATTACAGTAATCGACTGAGAAATGCAGCTGACTAGAGCCTGCTGTCTGCTGAGTGGGAGGACGAAGGCCGTGGAGGAAGACTATCAAACTTTCAGCTTTAAGAGAATCTACAAATCCTTTTTCTCTCTAATTGAAGTTAGTAAAACTACCCAGGTAAATCATGTAACTATCAGGGTGGCTCTCCTCCACGTTAGCATTTGTCTTTAGCAGATGTAACAGGTCTTATCACTTTAGTGAATTCATTGATTAATAGCTTCTGATACAAGGTTTTAAAAGCGAGGTGATATTTCGTGTTTTTTGAAGGATCAGACCTTCATACTTGACAGCGCCGGAAACGAGCATATTTAATTCCTTGGCTTCCAAATGTTTCAAGTCATATATTCATGGAAAGTCTCTGATCTGTTATCTAACCTCACAACATCCTGGCGTGAAGACAGGAAAGAGCGCAAGCCGTTTGATGCCAGCAACACATCCACACCTAACCGGACACCTCGGGCAGCGAACACCTGTTCCCAAAGGCCTCGGAGGTGAATGGAGGCGGAGCTTCCTGCGTGTTGGACGGCGGCGGGGGCATGAGAAAGAGGATGCGCGACGGAAAGCCATAAAGCCGACACGGGAGGAGGAGAAGAGGTGATAATAGAGGGAGGGAGGTTCAAGTGCTGTTGTTCACTTGTGAAGGATGACCTCAGACCCCTCAGTGGTTAAACACTCCTTTTGTTTATGTGCCGTTGGGTGTGGCCGACTCCAGCTGTGGTGGCTTTTATGTGGCTCCCAATGTTGCGCTTAGGTTTTTTGGACACGTCTGCGCAGGCACTTTCACGAAACCTCAGACGTCTGTTTTACACGTTGGAATTCGTTTTTGACTCATTGCGTTGGATTAATTAGCATTTTGAGTCAGACACTCTGACCTCTTTCCATTTTGATACGCTTCTTGTCATTCGACTGATAATGGTTGAGTCATTAAAGAGATATTCGATGTTGGAAATGTTCGTATCAGAAGGAAGTGCTTCTTTGTCGGTAATTAGCATATTACACTCTCACTGGCAAACTGTGTGAATCATCTCCAGCTTCCTCTCTCCTTCCGCTGGAATGTGCCATCCCCAGCTGTGTGTTTTGGATTCGCCAACCAAACATCCAGTCAGGAAAACACACACACACACATACTTGGAGGTTGTGCTCATCCAGCTGTGTGTGTGTGTGTGTGTGTGTGTGTGTGTGTGTGTGTGTGTGTGTGTGTGTGTGTGTATGTGTGTGTATGGACTGGAAGCTTGTTGTTAACCCTCGTTAATGTTGTGTTCTTTGAGAGCTAGTCAGGTCGAAGGTGATGGAGACTGTTCAGATAAAGTATTTTTCTGAGAGATAAAAAGCTCTGTCATCGTTTAGTGTTTTTCTTCATACAACACTAAATACATGCTTCATGATCTTAAAACACACTGTACTTATGGTTCACTGTCTAGACAACCATCCTACAACAAAAAAAAAAGAAAAATCCAGTTTGACACAAGCTAATTTCAAACTTGCTTTTGGCTTTGTGAGACAGAAGGCAGGTCGCATGCTTATACAGGACGAAAGCACACATAAACATCAGTCATGGGAAATAAAACTGCCTGTCACATGGAGTAGACGGTGCAGGATAACGACCACTTTCACCGCGCAAAATAAACACAGACTGTAAGAATGGAAGGAAAAGAGTCCTACCGAACTGCCTGTTTGGCTTATTGTTGCTGTTCGACATCAGTACGCCCAAAGCAACACGGAGAAACAATGCACATAAATCAACTTACAGCCGTATGAGCTAATGCTAAATTATAGATGAGCTACAATCCTGGAGTAACAGCTGTAACAGACGTGTCACAAAGTGTTAGTTACAGAAGCAGCAGTTAAATTAAATTAAGAGTGTTTATTTTGAAAAAATAAAGGAATCCATGTTTGTACTCCCCGGCTATAATAAATAGTCACAAACCAATTAAATTGATTCATTTTTATTTAGTCTTGTATGTTTAGTACAGTTTCTGCCTCCTTTCACTTGAGGTATGAGCTCTGCTATTAAAAAAAAACACAGAATTGATTCTGTAATTTTAATGATGTTTTAAATCTCTTATAAAACGCTTCAGTTTGCTGATTCGTCTCCACTACTGAAGTCCGTTCTGTCCAGCAGTTGCTCAGGGCACCTGAACAAAGTTCTCTGAGTAACACATTAAAATCCCCCTTTGATAACTGTAGAACAGCTGTTAACACATGAAGTCGTTCACCTTTTGCTCTCTCACTGAAAATACCACATGCAGCCTAAATATATAAAACATATTCCCTCCATGAGTAGCTGGGAAATAAAGCTACAAATAATGTTTGACTTTGAGTGCAGCTAAAGAATAGCCATGTTACATCATTCCATAACCTGTATTGACACAGACTGGAGTTATAAGATTTATTTATTTTAAAAAAGGGAGAATATTTCACCTTATTTCTAACTATATATTTTGGTATAAGTGGACATTCATAGCCGAATCTGACAGGAATATATTTTTAAAGACATTTTGGCCCATTGTAGAGTATTTTATAAACAAATCAAAGCTATTTTGGACCCTTGTGCTTTTGGCAAAGCAACCGATTTGAGGAATTTTATGATAAATAAACCACAAAATTGTTATTTTTACAATTGTAAATGCTTCTTGCTTCAAGTCTGAATTAAACTGAACTAAGATGTAACCCAGTCTTGATCCTTCTCTGTGCCATCCAGCAAGTGTCATGTGCATCTACACGCAACATGCTGCTAGATTGTACCAGAGCATAAATGTTCCTGAGCACTCGACCTCCCGCTGAGTGTGTGTGGTTCCTCGTGTGTGTGGATTGATTACACTGCCGGTGTGAACAACCGATAAGAGGATCAACTATCCTGCACGTGATCTCTGTTTTGTAAATGGAAGAGGGATTGAGTGTGTTGCCTTTGGCGTGACCTGGAGCTCGCCCTGCCTCGCTAACACACACAAGCGTACGTGCCGTATACCATACACACTCCAAACCGAACGTCACCATCCTCCTGCAGGAACCAGATGACACTGGAGTGTCTGGGCTGGCAATCAAACCTGGTGTGTGTGTGTCAGCTGACTTCCCCGGACATTTAGTGGCAGGAGGGCGACGGGGTAATGGTGCACCATGTGTCGTGTTTACATTTGTGTGTGTGTGTGTTTGTGCGTATTCAGCTGGGAGATGCTGCAGCCTCCTTTTACCTAAAAATAACATCTTCCCTCCAAGCTCGCCCTTCCTCCCCTGTTGTTATCTCTCACTCCTCCCATCTCCTCCATCATACCCCACAATCTGTGTTCTTCTTCTTCTTCCCCGTGTGTGTTTTCCTCCCGTCTGATTCACGCCGTTGTTTATGTTCTTGGTAAGTTATTTGTTTTGCAGAGATCCCTGGTGAAGATTTTGCATGTGCTGCTTTGAGATGTTGAATCGTATAGAGAACAAGAGGGGATTGTGCTAATAACGTTGCATGATTTGTACATTTGCAGTTTTGTGAACTTGATCCAGCGTCTCTGTATCAGGAGAAACAAGAGAAGCCAAGATTTGCCTGAAACGCCTTTATTGGAAGATTTTCTGCAGTTTCTTCGAGTCCTGTGATTGTTTTTGTGTTTGTAACCTGCAGTGTTTTAGATATTCGATGACCTCCAGCTGTCTTTGAAGTTCAGCCGAGCTTTTTCCTCCCTGGTAAATGTGATCTCATTTGTTTGGTCATTACCTAAGCTGGAGGTTGTAATGAGGTTCATTGGGTAAATTGATAGCGTTGCCTTTGGGCCGAAGCTCGTCTCTCGCTGCATTACGACTGATGACACAGCCGTCTGGCTGTCAGTCTCATGGCTGGTCTTACACGACTCCAAATGTACCTAAAACTCAACGACTTGATGCTCTAATAAAACGTAATGAGCCAAAGACAAAGTCTCTTGAAAGTATTACAAAAAATGGACAGAGTTCAGAAAAGTATTTCATTAGTACCGCTCACTTTTCCAGTCTTTTGTTGTGATTAAACATTTTTGTGATGCTTTATAGGTTAAATCATCAAAACGAGCTCATAAATACATTTATAATTTTGACTAAGTAGTGTGCACTCCCGCCTCACATCGACAAGGTTCATTTACTGGCTGGGGCCTGTCTGTGTGGAGTTTGCATGTTCTCCTCGTGTGCACTGGGTTTCCTCCCGTAGTCCAAAAACATGCATTTGAAGTTAATTGTTGCCCCTTGGTGTAAGTGTGTGTGTGGTAAAGTGGTGTAGAAGATGGATGCATGCATCCTCTGTTCACATTTAACCTATAATACCAACATTATCTGAATCAGCTTTGAAATTAAACTAAAATTGAGTGTTTATGGTAATTTGCTGTGATCTGCATAGTTAAGAGTACTCTTGTACCCATGTTCTGCTATAAATACATGACATTATGGCTGTGTTCACAATTGTCATGCAAAATGAAACTGATCAGGAACAAAGTTTGTGGGGAACAAAATAGAGAACGTTTTCTTTCACATTGACTTTTTTTTTTTTTTGCATTAAACCAAAAGATGTAAACAAAACACATCCGATAACTGCTGTGATATAAAGTCATGTGCAAGAGTTTCATGTTACTAGCATAATGCTATTATCCATTATGTAATACCAGGAGGAAGGCTTCAAATCTATTATTTAGCAGAGGAAAGCAAACCCAAACATATAACCAGTGAGAGCAGGAGGCTGTGGAAGTGATGCTGTAGCCTCCACAGTGGACTGATCTGAACTTCTGAGTAGGTTTGTATGAACTTCTTTCCAAGAAGTTTTAAAACATCTGCAAGATCTGTCAAAGCCTGTGTGCAAACCTAGTTCTGATTTAACTTCCTGCCAATTCACTTTGCAGCTTGCATTATGTGAGAAACCTACCTTTTTAACAGGAAGTGGTCACAATGCTCACCTCAGAGACAGTTTAGTCTGGGTGAGGTGACTTGATATGTTACTCAGAAGTGTTGTGATGATGTAATCAGAGTAAATGAACCGACGTGTGATTGATCCTCAAGTTTTTTTTGTAACAAGCGAAACTTCCAGATACGAGTCTCACTTCTCTGTTATTCTCTGTAAACTCATGAACCTGCTGTTGTCACTTGTTCCTCTTTTCCTGTTCCATCACTTCATCAACCAAATGATGGTTATTTCCTCCATATTCATATTGTGCACACTTAAAAAGCCTCTCAAACACACATCACACACACACAGGGTTATTTCAGCTCCCCCCTCTGGGTTGGTCATGCTGCAGCTCTTTTTATTTTTTAATTTTATTTACAGCACTTTTCTCTCGAACCAAACAAAGGGTCTTTCAGTGGAAAGCACCCACTGCACTGGGCAGTGGCACTGATGCTCTGTTTGTGCGTGTTCTTACAGGCACACAAACACGTACTTGTGACTGTACTCGGTGGCGTTTGGCTGAGAGGGCCGCTTGGAGGCCGACGACGGTGTCAGTAGATTTGCAGTGATGCAAGAAGACTCGTTTGTCGAAATGTGCCAGGATTCAACTTTGTTGCAGTGACTGAAATTGTGATTTCTTGAAAAAAAAAGCATTAAATAATCAATCATGAAACACAGATTGTGATCAAATAAAATTAAAATTTTCAAAAAGTCTAGAGAATCTACTCTGATGTGCAGCCCTGCAGAATATTTCCCCCGTCTAAATTCCCTTTCTGAGGTTTCGGTTCTGTTTTTTTGTTTTGTTTTGAGCATTTCAAAACAAAACATTTTTTTTGGTCTTGGTATTATGTTTCTTAACTTTTTTTCTTCCCACATACATAATGTATTTGTTTATCTGTTTTTACCAGATTTCTTTTTAGTCATCTAGTAGTAGAAAGAAGATTCAAGTCATGAGCACTACAGTAGACAACATGCCTGCACTCATTTGCTGCTATCTGGACAGTCCCTAAATGTAAAATTCATACGTTTGAAAACGTAATATAATATCAGAAATTCTCTTGAATTCTAATTTCATGCCTCAACTCTGTAATTCCTCGCTTGTTTTCCGCATTGTGGATATCATGATGACCTGCCTATTGTGCAGGAATAGTTTATCTAAGCAGGTTTCACACTTCTTTTGTTGAGCGATATATGATGCAGGGATTCATTCGTCTTGTAGCCTTTTGAGGAGGCGACACCGTTTCAGTGCTCTTTGAAGTTTTTGTCCCGGTGTGCTTCGTGTAGGACGGACCGCCGAGCTTTGATTGTAATGTACACCGACAATACGATGGGGGGAAACTCCCTGCTGTCGACGTGTGAGTGGGGGTGTGTGCTGCTGTGATCTCCTCAAAGTGGTGTAAGTATACCTGAGGCAACATCACCTCTCTTCATAAATCCAGACGTTTTGTAAATGAGGACGACCTGAAGGGAGCACCTGTGTGAGCTCAGATTGCTCCTCCGAGTTTTTTTCCGTTTGTCTGAGATATTGTTTTTCATTCACTTTCATTATCGTGTTTGTCCATCCTGTGTAGGCGGCAGCAGGCTGGCGCTGTGGGAGAAACCATTCAGGGAGCCACATTTGCAGAGAGAGGTCACTTGACAATTGAATTATTATACAATTTGCTAATTAGACAAATGTTGTGAAAGCGGTTAGATAATATGGTCGATGTGGAGGACGTCTGTTGTGTCAGAGTGACAAAATTCTGGAGATTTAAATCGTGATTATAAAACAAGCATAACACTTATCCAGCAGGAATCTTTAAACAGACGCCTAAATTCGGTTGTTTTGTTGTTTTAAAAGTCGGCGAGTGTAACTGATGTTCATAAGTGTTGTCTGCGCTGTTTTCAATTGAAGAGAAGCAGCCCGTGTTTATCTTTGGACGAGATCTCCGTCTGTCTCTTGACTGGAACAAGTGGAAGAACAAAATCTACTGCGAGGATACGGCGGATCTAATAGCTGTCATTTCCTGTGTTTTGGTTCGTTTAGAGCTTTTTGGTTCACGCTTTGTTCACACCGTCCAAATTCAATTAAGCCACAGGAAGACCGACTTCTTGAGAAAGTTCTGACCAATTGTTTACCAGATGGAATCAGTCCCATTTTCTAAAAGAAATGTAGCAGGGTTTATTTTAACTGAACCAAACCTCTTTCTGAAGTGACTGTATAATTCACGTGGCTCTTTAATCTCACATTGTTTGCAAGCCTCCAGGAAAGTTTTAGGCAAGTGATCATCGGCAACTTCTACTTCAAGATTAATGTTACATCCTGCTTGTATGTGGAGGATCTCTGTTAGAACGCGACTAATTCCATTATGAAAAGAGAGGAACATTGATGATGTTCCAGATCAGGAACATGAACTTGAAAATCCGCATACGACTTGATTTGTAATAAATAACCTCAAATAAAAACCGAAGCGTTGCTAAACGGTTTCTCTTTGACATCTGAGCTCATTTTATCCTCGGGCGCTGTTCTTTACTGGCTTCCTCATGTCCGCTCTCCAAAAAGAAAAAAGCTGCTGATTCTATCTATTTGAAAGCAGTTGTGATGCTCATATGAGAAGGTCTATTTTGAGCGGCGGTTCAAACAATGTTCTCTGTTGTCTGTCGCTTTAGAAGACGGCGGTGTCGGCCACCGTTCAGCTTTCTCTCTGTTCATGATTCTTCTTGTTGTTGCTTCGATTCTGTCACTTCCATAAAACTTTATGATCACATTAAAATTAAACTTACAGAAGGAACAATGAGTTTTTTTTTACTTTTGACGATGGGGCACGTGGCCGGGGATTTTTAAATATACTATATATACATTTGATTTCAGGGGCCACATAAAGCCTCATCTTATCTAGAGTGATCTGGAGTGATACTAGTGTCAGATTACCTTTAAGCATTGGGAGCAACATCTCATAACATTTGCCAGTATTCCACGTCTAACTGATTGCAATTCTGAATTTAGTAAAGCAGTCAGAAAAGTTTCAAAAGTGTTGTTATTCATTGCTTTGTCTAAAAAAAAACCCGTTTCGAGCTGCTCCATCTGAAGTTTGCTCACTACTGTATACTCTGTCCTGTCTCTGCATGTTCTCATTTGTCTCATTAGTCGCAGGCTTCAGGAATGAATTCAATCAAGGTCAAACGGACATGGTCATATGACTTGGAAGACGTTTCGCCCTTTTGGTTGATTTGAGTTGTTGGCTGTTGTATTTATAGTTACTATTGTACTAAACTCCTGTTTACCAGAGTGGAAGGGCCTAATTATTCCTGAACTAACTCATCTTCTCGACATGAGAGACGTCCGACTGATGCACTCAGAGTTAAAAAAAATTTTTGTTGATACTTCTTCTTTTCACCATTCGTTTCAATCATTGTCTTTTTTAAATGAGTTACCCAGTTATTAATGCTGACAGGTGAGTGATTGTATCACAGCAACACTATAATAATGCAGCTCATCATTATGACCGGACTAACACTTGAAAGTAACCCAGTAGTTTATTTTACAAGGAAGTAGTTTCTTTTATTTTTTTCAGTTATATAAATACAGTAAATTCAATACTGAGCCAGCATGGAGGAAGATGTGGAAGCTCAGATCCGGCTACAGCTCTCTGTGGCCTCCGTCTTTATTATGACTTGTATTTACGTTTCAATCTCCTGTGAAGGCTAAATGTACTCATACTGTAACCACATAAGTTTCAGCTTTAAATGTGTGTGTAGATTAACTGAGAGATTCTGGTCAGGGACATTGTAGTCAGCGCTTTTAATCATTCAGCTCTCAGGGCATCTTGGTTCGGGTAACATATAGTTAAGTGCTTAAGTCTTGAGAAAATCCCACATCAATGTGTCGGTTTAATTATTTTTGGAGCGCAGCTGAATGAGGTTGGATTTTAGCAGCGCCTACTTTACAATTAATTAAATTGTTAAACCACAAAAGGAACACGGAGTTTAAGACTTTGAGGTCTTACATCTGTCGCTAACGCAGAATGAAAACCTAAATGTGCAGTTTGACAACCACCTTCCTCTCTAAAACTCTCTCTCCCTCTCGCTCACTGTACTCGCTCGCAGTCACTCGGTTGATTTCATGGCTCTTAACCAAACACAAAGGCTCCATTATGGCTCCGCTCACCGAAATAAACTCACTTTCTCGCTCCTATTCCTCCCTGTCTCCCTGTTCCTCTTCTTCAGTCTCCTCCCACTCGTCCTCCTCCTCTACACATTCACACTTTCACCCACATCTCCCAGATCAAATGGGAAGCCACA
>OMNM01027623.1:3744-18341 GCA_900302745.1 Parablennius parvicornis | reverse complement strand
AAACTTTCTTGTCCTTCCAGGATTTCATTTTAGTAGATATTGCTGTCAGATAAACTTAATTTATTTCTCAATTTTACTAAAATCTATTTATCTATCTCTTTATATCTATCTATCTATCTATCTATCTATCTATCTATCTATCTATCTATCTATCTATCTATCTATCTATCTATCTATCTATCTATCTATCTATCTATCTATCTATCTATCTATCTATCTATCTATCTATCTATCTATCTATCTATCTATCTATCTATCTATCTATCTTTTCTCAGTGAGGATCAAGGTTGTCTTGACTTTCTTGTGGAAAGTCGTGTGCTCAGGTTTACTCTGGCCTTCTGGGCGTCGGGTTTCTGTGCACACCTGCCTACGGCGAGTGTGCAGTATATGCTGCATCATGAGGCCACCAGGCTATTTCTGACATGCACAGCCACCGTGCTAACCCCACACATTTTAAACAATGGCTCTGCCCCGTGCGTTAGTGCCTTTACAGCAAGAAGGTAGTGATCACTGAGGACGATGGATCAATAAATCCTTATGTGCTGGACTCCATCCAGAGAGTCACCCTGCAGACAACATTATAGGAGCACATGGTGAGCTGACACATCAGATGTTTGGAGGTAAAACCAGGGCTGGAAGCAAGTTGAAATACTAGTTGAAGTGTATTTCCTGTATCAATACTATGAGTAATCTTTAACAATGTTAAACAATACTGCCCAGTAAGGACAATATAATCTACTTTAACAACAGAGAAAATTCTGATTGGAGACTTAATTTGTTTCCAAAGCTAATTGTGGTAGTTTTACACATTTTTGTTCTGTTTGAGAAATGTACTTTGAATGTAGATGTTATTACAGTTTAATTGAAGAGATGGTCTGTAAGTCAAAGGTAATAGGCACTTCTCTAAACAAATTTCAAAATATTGAACCAAATACAAAATGTATGATGTGTAAAATTAACATTGTCATGGAAGTAAAAAATAACAACTAAGAAAGTGACATATTTCACTAAAAAACTAATTTCTTAAAAGTAGCGTAAATAACACAAAACTGAGACCCGAGCTGAGATGTCAGTGATGGTGCCATGAAAGATCACAAACTAGCATTAGTGGAGTTTGTAAAAACACCCATAATGCAACAGCTAGAGGAGAAATCTTTTTGAAAATTCCACTGTATTTTGCACCAGAAGGTTTTATTAAAATTGGCTTTGTGTTGTGATTGTAGTCATTTTCTGATGTATTGTTTGGTTTTGTGACATTTTCATCACACATACTTGGCCTTACAACAAAGAACATGTCTGTTTAAAAGGCTATAATGGCACTATTTAACCGGTCCGACTGACTCAAGATAGAATTGGTGTTTGAATGTAGTAGAATGTAACTCCTGAACTAAAATCTATCTAACAACAATGTTGTAGGGTCTTTCTGTGTGGAGGTGGCATATTCTCCCAAAGCGTAAATTTGTGTTTGAAGGTGTATGAGTCTCTGTGTCAGTACAGCTGGTTGCCCTCTAATCACAAGGTTGCGGGTTTGATACCCCATCTGTACATGTCCATCACTGAATTATCTTTAAGGAAGACACTTAGCCATGCATTGATTCCAATGGAGTTTAACCGCCTTGTGTGGTTGTTATCATTTGTGTGTGTGTGTGTGTGTGTCTGTGTGTGTCTGTGTGTAAATGTGTGAATGTAACAATGTAAAGTGTTTTGAAACGACTGAAGCAGTGAAAACAAGCGCTTATAATCCGGGATCAAACCTAAAGTGATTACATGTAACGCTGTGTAGTTCCTGAGAACTGTGTAGCTTTATGTGGGAATTCCCTGAACAACAGTACTTGCACTTCGGGCTTTTCTCATCTCTAAGTAAAACTCATCATGGCAATATTTTGCTTACAGCATCATCAAAACCACATCAATATCTTCAGGCTTCTTAATGGAAATATGCGGCGACCTTTAAGCAGATGCTACAACAAATGTTCTTACATGTTCTCCTCTCTTCCTCCTCCTCCTCCTCCTCTTCCCTCTCATCAGGAGAAGATGGTTCAGAGTCTCACGCAGAGACACCAGGCAGCGAGACCAGTGGAGAAAGCCACTCCTACCAGACATGTACCAACACAGCTCTGAAGGTGCTGGGAGGTCTTCTGATGGTGCTGTGTGTTTCCTCCTCCTGGGTGGGCACCACGCAGGTTGTGAAGGTGACCTTCCAGTCATTCTCCTGTCCCTTCTTCATCTCCTGGTTCAGCAGCAACTGGAACATCCTCTTCTTTCCCATCTACTACTCGGGTCATGTGGTGACCACACGTGAGAAGCAGACGCCCATACAGAAGTTTAGGTAAACTCCCTCAGAAACTTTTACATTTCCTGATACTATGCGCACATCAGCCTTTCTCATATATAGCTGTAGAGAAGACTAGATGATAAAGGCAACCTAGTGAGCAGATTCTGAGTAGATCTGTATGTTTATTGGGACATTTATTTTTCTCATCTTGGCATTTGGAGAGATGGTGCAACTTTTTTATGTCTAAAAAATGTCACTAAATGTCATCATTTATTTCATTGATGTCACAATGTTACTAATTTTAAGTGATTGTATAAAAAGTCCATCATCCATTTAAAGATATATTGTGAGAAGTATCTGAAAGTGTCAAACAATATACACAAAAGTAAGCACGCAATTGGTGCTCTTTAGGCTAAAGTAAAAGAATAATTGGTCAAAAAGAAAAAAAAGAGTTTATCAAGAATGACATAGAATATGGCTTCTGAAGCAATGGACAAAATTAGATCTTCATCTTTTGCGATAAACAACTTATGAATGAAACTGTACAAGCTGAAGCGGTACCAGACCACCAAGCATATTGAATACTGAATAATGATAATAAATACTGATAAAGCTTGACGGGTCACTATTATGTCTTAATAGATATTAAGACATGTTTAATACCAGAGTTTTGGTTTGTTTCTAATGCTAAACCTCAAGATAAGGATAAGATACATTTGCTTGAGATCTGCTTGAATGTACCTGCAAACATGGAATTTATAAACGTTAGATATTATTTGTTTTTTAATGTTTATTAATGCTTGGATCAGTTATCATCATGTAATGCAAACACGATTCACACATTTTCACTGTAAATCCAATTTATGCTTCACCAGTTGTCTCGGAGAGGCTTTCCTGACTTTTTTTGATCAGTTGGAACAGATTGAAACCACCTGATTTTCCATGAGGAAAAGCAGCCAGGCAGCGACGAGCGTCGTGTGCTTCCTAGATGACGACGCATGCTGATGGGGCGGCTCTCTGCCGGCGTTTGTTCTCTCTCTCTGGCAGGGAGTGCAGCAGACTCTTCGGCGAGGATGGAATGACTCTCAAGCTCTTCGTGAAGCGGACAGCACCTTTCTCAATTCTGTGGACACTGACCAACTACCTGTACCTCTTAGCCTTGAAGAAACTGACCGCCACTGATGTCTCTGCACTCTACTGTTGCCACAAGGCCTTTGTTTTCCTCCTGTCATGGATCGTCCTCAAGGACCGCTTTATGGGTGTTCGGGTTGGTCTGAAAACACACGTGCAAATCAACATAATGTATTGTAGTCATCTTTCTCTCTATGATATGTTATCATTTTAAGTGCAGTGAGATATCTACTGTATGTCGTAACTGTCTCTATAGGAATATAACTGAATTTAATTAAGAATTAGATCTAACCCTAAATTTGATGATTTGCATTGTTTAAGACTTTCTCAATTGGTAGAGTGGTTGTCTTTCAATTGGAAGATCGACAGTTTCCACATATTGAAGTGCCCTTGAGCAAGACACTGAACACCAACCTGCTCACATTGTATGTATAGTGCACCTTACATGTGGCAGCCACATCCATTGATTCAAATAATTTCCCTCTGGGATTAATAATGTATTTCTATTCTAAAGTGTCAACAACCTAAAACACACATAACAGCACATGAGCAACTAGAAAAGCACTCAGAGAGCGCAGACCTATGCCAAATGACGTTTTCAATGTTAAAATTTCTCAATTTAAAAGTGCCGTCATACCGTTAATCTGGATCGGATCCACATGAAATTTGGCACAATTCAGGGCAATGATCCTCTAAATATACATGTAAAATTCCAGGAGGATCAAAAAAAAAAAAAAAATTAGTTATGATTTTTTTAAACTCATAAATAGGGCTTCCAATGTTAACTTCCAGAATTTTTCCTGACCTTATTCTGGATCCGATCCAGATAAAACGTTACACTCTTCTAGATATGACCATACTATAGATCACTGAATTTTTACAAGTCAATCAGATATGATCTCGGAGAGATATGATTTTTTGAAAACTGCTCAATGATAAGCAAAGGGGAAAAACAGGATCTTTGATATTTTTTTGTATCCATATGGTTATCCGGATCACTCTCACAATTTAATGGAATCTAAGTTGCGTCAAGACACATCTTCTGAATTGTTTTTAGGAAGATCTCGTCAGAAGTTTTTGTGTAATCCTGCTAACAAACAGACAAACAGACCCTGGCAAAAACATAACCTCCTTGGCGGAGGTAATAATGATAATTTATTTCATGAAGAAGATGAAACCCCTAAGAAAGGTATAAACTCCCACTGACTTCTTGTTTTTACTTGCTCTCAATTTCTGTCTGCAGATAGTGGCAGCCATAATGGCCATCACAGGTATTGTCATGATGGCCTATGCTGATGGTTTCCACGGTGATTCCTTCGTGGGCGTGGCATTAGCTGTGGGCTCGGCCTCAACATCAGCTCTGTATAAGGTCAGACCGCAAAGCTTCATTGAAACCGCTGAGTTGTCTCGAGTCGACCCTGAGTCTGGCTGTTGTGTCCTCGTCTTCCAGGTGCTGTTCAAGATGTTCCTCGGCAGCGCAAACCTCGGGGAGGTGGCTCACTTTCTCTCCACCATGGGCTTTTTTAACCTCATCTTCATCTCCTGTGTGCCCCTCATCCTCTACTTCACCAAGGTGGAGCACTGGGGCTCACTGTCCTCACTGCCTTGGGGATACCTGTGTGGACTGGCAGGACTCTGGCTAGGTGAGAGTCAATATACTTCCTGCACAGTTCTAGAAAGCATACTCCTATTTTGATCATCAATTAACTGAAAAATAATGACTATCAATATTCGCCACTGATTAAGCTGACCTATATTGGTCATATATTGGTTACTCTTAATAGAAAACACTTTATCTTTCACTTTATCAAGTTCAATATGAATCATAACAAAATTCATATTTCAGTGACCAATCATGTATCTTCACTACTTTTTAAAGAAGCAACGAATGAATGTAATAGAATTCTTTTTTAGTGACTTGCATGACACGGATTGTTTCTGTAGCATTCGTCGCGCCTCATTTTTTGAGTAACATAATTTCCTAAAGCTTTGGTTCAGTAACATCTGTCATTGATTCTTTGTTGTAAAACTTTTAATTACCCGCAGCTTTTTGTGTGTAGGAGTACAAATGTCAATTTTTGCTAAAGTTTTCTCTGAATGGCATTCTGGTCTGGTGATAACAATAAGGACACTTCTATTATTTCACTCCAGTGCCTCTGTTCCACCGAGCTCCAGGTTATTGTTTTTGCTGTGCCGTTATTCAGCTGTTACTGACTATTTTTGGAGGAGGTTTAGACTTTTGGAAATTAAAAGAAAAAAAAGAAAAGAAAAGCTTTGTGCTTTGGGGGTTTACAAGACAGAGGAAGTAAAGTGATGCTACCAGTCTGTGAGGCAGAGCGGTGCTTTGAGAGGAATACTAATGTCAGTGTGTCAGAATAACATAACGACCTCTATTTAGCTGGCTTTACTTTTTAAAGTCACTTCATAATTTATATTTTTGAACATCAGAAATGCTGGAACAAACTTTGCAAATATATGAATTGACTAATTGTTTGACCTCACCTGCAGTGTTCAACATCCTGGTCCATGTCGGTGTAGTGCTGACTTACCCCATCCTCATCTCCATAGGTACACTGCTCAGTGTGCCTGGTAACGCAGGTAAGTCGTCCGTTACCTTTAACCTTAGCACCGGATCAAAACATGCATGATTTACATTGTACATTCTTACTGAAGGTTTCAGAACTATGAATGAACACTTGTGAAATTATGTAGGAAAAAAAGAACGTGGGAAATAACTCAAAACATGTTTAATATTTCAGATTCCTCAAAGTAGCCCCCCTTCGCTTTGTTGACAGAGCTGCAAACCCTCGGAATTCTCTCAATGAGCTCCTGAAATTGCTTTCACTTCATTTGATGAATTTCTTGCCTTCTTACAGTAATGAGGTTGTGACCATCAGCTGTGCAGAGGTCAGGTTGGTACACAGCTGACGGGCCTATTTGACAACTAATCCAGTCAGCTAATGAAGGGAAACATTGTTCCATCATTACTTTTCAAGTAATGATATTTCAAGAACTGAAGGTAAGACTAGAGCCCAGATAAATGCCTCCAGAGTTCTAATAGCAGACTCGTCTCTACATCAACTGATCAGAAGACACTTTATGAATCAGGCCTTTATGATCAAAGAGCTGCTGGAAAACCACTGCTGAGTAAACTCAACAAGCAGAAGAGATTTGTTTGGGCCAAGAAGCACAAGGAATGAACATTAGACCAGTGGAAATCTTTGCTTTGTTCTGATGAGTCCAAATTTGAGATGTTTGGTTCCACCGGTCGTGGAGGCGATGTGATGGGAGGGGGGTCTGCACACTGCACCAACATGACTACCACAGCAACCTGCAGTGACACGCCATCCCATCCGGCTTGTGTTTAGTTGGACCATCATTTATTTTTCACCAAGACAATGAGGCCAAACACACCTCCAGGCTGTGTGAGGGCTGTTTGACCTTCAGAGTGAAGGCAAAGGGGCCAACAAGTGTTCAGCATCTCTGGAAATCCTTCAAAACATTTGGAGAAACATTTCAAGTGATGACCTCATGACGCTCATCTTGAGAGGTCAAGAGTGTGCAAAGCAGTAATCAACGTAAACTTTAAAAAAATCTACAATCTAAAACATGTTTTGAGTTATTTCATACTTTTTTGTTCACAACAGAATTCCATATGTGTTCTGCCTTTAGTGAGAATCTACAATGCAAATAGTCAAGAAAATGAAGAAAACACATTGAATGAGACGGTGTGATCCAACGTTTGACTGGGAGTGTGTGTATGTACGTACATATATATGTGCATTTAATGCTTCGCTGCGACACAAATTGCCCTACAGGGACGCAAATAAAAACGGAACTGAACTGAAGTCTTACATACAATGTACAGAAGGTTACTTCCTGATCATTGTCCTGTAAGTAAATACGATTGTGTGAAAGAGAGTAAATGGCTGCACACACTGTGGGGTGGTGTGGAGAGGTCAGCACTCAGGGCCGCTGTGACAAACAGATTGCACAGCAGGTCTGCCCCTCTCGTCCTGGAAACCCAATCATCAGCGTGTCTCCACAGACCCTGCAACTATCCCCTCGCTCAGGGAGGATCAGGTTGCCAAGGCGACACTAAATGCCTGCAGACAAACTCTTTTCCTTTAACCATGACGGACCGTATGAAGGTCAGTGGGTTAGAGCGACTCGTCCTGCGGCTCCAAGCTGCAAAGACACGGAGGATAAAGTGGATCGCTTGCGCTGATTATAAGCCGCATTTGCTAAACTCATCCCTTCCAGCCGCAGTGTCCTGTGGTTTATCTTACTTTATGTAATTAATCTCAATTTGTTTGTGTTTTTCTCTCTCTCTCTCTCTGCTCACTCTGCGTCCACATGCGGCTCTCTGGCTCCCTCTCCCGTTGCTGCTCTGGTGGTAGCGGTGGATGTTTTGAAACACGAGGTGATCTTCAGCGTGGTGCGTCTGGCAGCCACCTGCATCATCTGCCTGGGTTTCCTGCTCCTGCTGCTGCCTGAGGAGTGGGACTCCGTCACGCTGCGTTTCCTGGCCACCATCGCCGACAAGAAGTCGGAGGAACACAGCGAGGAGCTCACGGACTCAAGCGTCCACACTCGGAGCCGCAGTCGAGCAAACGGCACCGTCTCCATCCCCTTGGCGTGACCCTGCCGGGACGTAGCTCCGAAGGCCTCATCTCCTCCAGCGCCCACCCAGGAGGTGTGGCAGGATGCTCAGTCCACGTTCATCAGGAAGACAGAGCTTTGAATCTGTGTCTCCTGTCGCCTCATACCAGGAGGACGTCATGAGAACATTTGTGGTTCATGCAAAACAAAAGGCTTGAAAGTGTTATTTACTTTCTCGAATACTTGCCACGCGCCGTCCTGTCCCTTCGCACGCACCCACACCAAGAGCTGAATGGCTTCCCCCGACATGCAGACTGTATTCTGTGAATATAAATATTGGCAGGGCCAGTTTGGCTCAATCTTATATGTATTTATGATATTTATTTAGATCTGTATCAATAAGAGTATTAATTTTAAGTCCAAATCAATAGTATTATATACAAGAATGATCATTATACTATGCGTAATATATAGACTCTTTTGTTTTTATAATAAAAGACTTAAAACCTTCAGCTCCTCGTGTATGGGACTAAATCTTTTCTCAGAATTAATACACAACACTGCATATACAAAACATTCCGAATTAGACAGGAGATAAATAAAAAAAAAACAATGTGTGTTACCAGTACCACTTTCACTACTAGTGTCCTATAACTCTGGACCATTTAGTTTAGAATTGTATTTAAAAATTTAAGTATTTAAGGTTCAACCTACATTTTGTGACATGACCATGTTAGACATTGAGGTTTTCCAAATATTCAGAAAGGTTAATGCAAAACATAGATGTCAGAACCTTGATTTAAATTGGCTAAATTCAGCCATTTATGATTTTAAAGTTAACTCAAGTTGTGGATTAAATTTAAAACTGAGTAAAAATACAAACTGCAGAGAAATACTGCAGAGAAATACCCAAAATACTAGACCTGGTTTGATTGTTATTGTTGTCTGCTTCTTCTTTTTGATACATGATAAATACCATCCTGTGACCCAGAGTGGTCAAACAGGCAGCTTGCTGGCCACTAATGGTCCACTGGAGGGTCCAATCCAGCCCACAAGATGAATTAACACTAAGTGGCTGTTAAGAACAATGTTTTGAAGTGAAAACATCTGCTGTGTTTTGGGTGTGACAGTTCTTCTGCACATGCACGAGTCAATGGACATTAATAACAATGGCGGCCTCCAGAGTGTCATGACTTCCAGTCAATATTCTCCTGGGATTGTAAAGGTTTATAGTGTATTGTTCTCTATGCACACATGTGAGGTTTCATACAAAAACAACCAACAGAACCCACTGGTGGCCCAACATGAAGACATCAGCGTTTCTGCCATTTCCGTGTAAATGGACATTTTCAAAACATTGACCGGTAAACAGAACTTTTCTGAAAGGAAAATGCAAAAACAATGCGTTTCCACTTGAAATGCTGTCACGTAAACACAGATAATTTCTAATAAAAATACCTGCTGTTCCCAACGTTTCCACTAGGGGATTAACTCATTATAGTCTATAAAGATTTGGAGATGTCTTGCACACATTTTAATAAATGTATTTTTTGGCCTTGAGATATTTTATTTATTATTCCCTTTTCTACTGTTTTTGTACTTTAATGAGAGGTCTTTGCACTTTGCGATAATGTAAAAACGTAATTGATAATAATAATAATAAAAGTAATAATAGTAATAATAATAATACAGTAAGTAATGATAATTCCTTTGGTGTAAAGTTTGCCTTTATTTTTTTTTTCTCCAAAACATTAAGAGAATTCACTGTAATTATAGGTTATTGTATCAAATATTAAAATGTATCTAAATACCATCTGTTATAAAATTAACTTAATCAAAGATGCAAATTTTGTTAATGTAGCTTTAAAGATGAGTCAGATTCTTTTATCATGCGCAGGTATTTTTAGCAGATGTAAGTGGTTGTGAGTCAGACAGTATTCATAATCTATAAAGTGGATTCAGCGTCAATGACTTTGCAAAATTTGTTTCTGCTTTAATATACTCCAAAGTGCTTTTATGTGCTGCACTTAGTATTCATTTACTGATATGTGCATATGAACCATGCATAAGGAGAGACTCTGAATTTACTGCAGTTTGTTCTTTTTAACAGACACACAGTCTGTGACAGATGAGTTAATATAAACACTGTAACCTGATAGCAGAATTAAATTTGGATTCAGACACTGCAACTGAGATGATGAGGGCATCAGTGGAACAATTTCTATGGTTTTGGATCACTCCTTGCTCCACACACTCTCCCGGGAGTCCCACACAGGGCCATTATGGTGGAGTGTAGCTGGCAATTCTAATGAAGCATGTTGCCGAGAGAATACTCTCACTGAAGTGTCATGGAGGCATTTTAACATATTAAAACAAATGAGGTACAAAATTTGAGTGGATGTATGATAGAATCTTATTTTCATAATGGTGACTGCAGATACATAAGTTATCGAAAATAAGGGTCCTAATATAATTTAAAGTTAGAGCGTCTTTTAGAGAGTGATTAAGTAGATATGGAGTTGACAAAATACCAGTCATTATACACTGCTCACAAAAGCTTTAGGATATTTGGTTTTGGTTTTGTGAAAAGTTAAAGTTACAGTCATATTATATCATGAAAGTAGGACAGTGTATGGAAACAAAAGACAACAACAGTGGAGGGTAGACCCCAGCAAACAATGTCAACATCTCTATAACTTGTCATGTGATCTTGAGCATCATCAAAGCTTGGTAACAACGTCTCCTGCTGTTCACAGTGGTTTTATTGTCTACCTGAGTTACAGTGACAAACCTTTCTTGAGGGATGGTCCTCAGGTCATTGAGGTTCTGGGGTACAGAGTTATGAGCCTCTACACAGAGACTCAGCTGATCCCAGAGGTTTTCTATGGATTCAGGTGTTGAGGAAGTCGAGGTAACTCCACCTGAAGTCCCTCAATCTCCAGCAGATGTTCACTGATGATGCCACCTCCATGCTGCTGGAGCGTTGTCGTCAAGGAAGATGAAATGAGGCCTGTGTGGTTCATGCAGGTGCTGAAGGACTCCAGGTAGTGGGAGCTTCTCATTGAGCCATTCACAAAGTGTAGGACAGTTCTGTGTTGACTAAACACACCTGTCCCCACTGTAACACCTCCACCACCGAAGGCTCGTCTGGTGACGACAGTATCTGATGCAGAGCTTCTCCTTCACGTCTCCAGCACCATTTCTGCTCAAACTGAATGGAGTTTTATCAGAACAGCACTGAGGCCCAGCTGATGAGGGAGGGACCCTGGTCCTTCAAGACCATGAGGCCTGTGTCTGCTGGTGTGTTCAGGTACCTTGCAGGTGGCCCAGCACACAGACCAGACTGATGGAAACAGTTTCCAACTGTCTGATGTGGCACTTGGAGCCTCTCACCTTCTTAATTGTTCCTGGAGTTAAGTTGATTCACCAGGGAGCTTTCATCAGTGCGGGACATTAATAAAAGATAAAGCCCACTTTTGTCTTTCTGTGACTCTTCCAGTCTCTTTGTATCTCTGTTCAACCTGCTGATGACTCTGAACTCAGTGGACATTCCATCTGTTAACTTCCTGTTTGAAGGTTCAAGGTCAAGGAACTGTTGATCAGTTCCTTGAGTTCACTAGGTGTGGTCACTTGATCAGTTCACTAGGCGTGGTCTCGGTCTCATAATGTCACTGGTGGTAAATGTCTTTTCAGTCATTAGTAATTATAATCACATCTCAACATTTATAAACATTAACAAACTTGGACACATTAACAAAATTCTCAACACATTTCTGTTTGTGTGCATTTAAAAATAATTGTGATGGAGAAAGTTGAACCTGACCTGCAGCTTTTCAGCTTTTTTATGTCAGTCACATATTGTTGATCAGTAATTAGTGAAACGGCGAGTAAAAACCTCCTCCTCTGGGTACTTTTTAGACACACACACTCGGGAGAAAGAAATCAAGAAATCTGCTCTTTGATTATGGGTTATCTTTCAAAAAATGAAGCAAATACAATTCATCGCCCATTGTTAGTTTGTTAGCAGAAACATATTGGGCATTATTACAGTTTATCAATATATTTTACTTATTTATTTTCTTCTGGGTCTGTGAATGGACAGGCCCAAGCGCCGTGTGTTGGACAGCTGCCACTTAAACAACAGCATTATTCAGGGGAGGTCTAATTCTTCTGCCCCTATGCAAGCAGATGGACAATCATAACAATGGCGACCTCCAGAGTATCATGACTCTCAGTCCATTTTCTCCTGCCACTTGATAGTTTTATAGTTCACCTGTAATACCAATTTCACTTCATCGTCTGTCCATACAAATGTCCCTGTACTTGCCATCAATAATGTTATAGCTGATTGCTCTCTGCATGTGTTTGAGGTTTCATTACATAAACTAACAATAGCACCCACTAGCGGCCCGACATGAAAACTACATTGTTTAAAGCCATGTAAGTGCATAACTTTTCTGAAAAGGCAAAAACTATAAGTTTCACTTAAAATGTTGTAGTGTAAACAAGAACTGAGATAACTTCACAAATTAAGAAACATTTCATGTGTATGTGTACTTTACAATGTTCATATCGACCCTCTTTTGGGGCTCTTCAGGTATTAACTTACATTACGCAACTCCCCTGGGGTGAGACCTTATGGTAGCCACTCAGGCCACTCCAGTATGACAATCCTCCTGTGCCTTTAGCTAAATATGTCAATAAAAAAGAAATGAGCACATACTGTATTTTACCGTTATTGTTAAGGTGTTTGTTAGTCATAAGTTAAAAGTCATATTTTTTATTAATTTAGTTTGCAATTTCCCAACAAACATGCGTCTCTCCCGTCTGCCCTCCAAGCTTTCACCGAACAAAGGGAGGGTGCAAGAAAATAACAGGTCCTTTCAAGCATTAACTTTTGAGTTTCGCAGTAACCTGTAGGGAGAGTTGCCATGGAAACCCAGCTCATTATAATAGAGTCAACTCTGATGGCAGCCATGGAGTCTGCACCTTCTCTTTCAACCACTACTGAAAGTGTTTACTGCATCTGTAGTTTGGCATCAGACGGCGAGGCTCCGGGACACATGAGGCTTGTCAGCGGGGGACCTGTGGAGACCTCTGGGTGCAGCTGGAAGCAGCTGGATTTACATGAAGAAAGGTGGAGAGTGAGGTTATTCTGCAACTACAAGACAGGCCAAAAAGCCAGAAAGATTCAAAACTTACAAAGGAAATGATGAAAATCTCACAGTGAGTTACAGAAACTGGTGTGCACAAGAGAAGACTAAAGTGGAACTTTTATAACAACCTCTTCGAAGTACTATGGTGCAGCTAACAAACTTTCTGTAACTTCGTTTTGGGGAAAACAGTTTTATTTATCAGCCTTTTGGAGCAATAGCAGAACGATGGGCTCCACAGACTCCAGACCCAGACAGTGTAAAGTGGTTCCATGTTTTAATCCACAAGGACCGAGCCAGACGCCCCGGACACAGTGGACCCTGCCTGCTCTGCCCGTCACCGTGGAGCAACCATCGAGACCTCTGAGGAGGACAGCCCTGCCTCCTCTCAAACAAGAAATCACTCTTAACTCACTATCAGGTTAGTATGTCATGATATGGAATGTTTTGACTTCAGTATTGATGATAACATGTTTTCCCGAATCTCAGTCAGCTGACTTTTGTTTGTATTCTTTGTAGTTCTAATTAAACGTCCCGTGCTTGTCGAAGCCCTGACTCCCTCGTATTGCCTTTGCCTCATGAAATTCCACAACATGTGACCATTTTCCTATCTTTCTCTTGCATTGATCATCCACATTATATTATTGTAGTGATTGTGTGTGACATGTGTGCTACGATAACTGCACTCGTACAGGACTATAAAATAAAACAATTCCACAATCATCCAGGTTAGACTACATTTGTCACTTGTTTTATATTCACGCTGTACCTCTGGGAGACAGACTTTTGCATTACAATCCATGATTTTCACCCAGACATCCCATCATTATCTCTCCTTGGGCATTATAACCCGTCAAATCGGCCACATGAGCACTGCCAATTGAATTCACATGGTGTTAAAATAAATACATATAAATCCCTCCTGACAGTATCGTCCCAATGCCAGCTCAACACTCACTTAGGGATCTCGCTCCTCTGTGTAGGTGCAGGTCCACAGAAGTGGGGATACCCATCAGAGTTTTACAGCCGGCCAGCCAAGCAACAGCAGAGTGACTCAGGTAAGATCCTGACAAACCATGAAGAAGATGACAAGTGCATTTATAACATCAATAATTCACATTATATTATGAAAAAACTGGAAAGAGTGCAGTAGCACTTGAAAGAATCAGGGGTGCAGGAAGAGAGAGAGAGAGAGAGAGAGAGAGAGAGAGAGAGAGAGAGAGAGAGAGAGAGAGAGAGAGAGAGAGAGAGAGAGAGAGAGAGAGAGAGACAGAGAGAGAGAGAGGCAGAGAGAGAGAGAGACAGAGACAGAGAGAGAGAGAGAGAGAGAGAGAGACAGAGAGAGACAGAGAGAGAGAGACACAGAGAGAGAGAGAGAGAGAGAGAGAGAGAGAGAAACAGAGAGAGAGAGAGAGAGAGACAGACAGAGAGAGACA
>OMNM01027619.1:1733-12109 GCA_900302745.1 Parablennius parvicornis | reverse complement strand
CGGAGGGAGGGAAGGGGGTGTCGGAGGGGGGCTTCTCCAAGACAGATGGCTAGGGAAGTCTCCCGACTCCTCCGCAGGGGCTGTCAGTTCAGATTCAGAACTACGAATGAGACACACAGGAGCAGAAACAGTACAGGAATGCCCCCTCAAACTCAATAACTACTGTAAAGTTCAACCAAGAAAGCAGAAGCTGCTAAATTCACTCATAAAACAGATAATTTAGATGATCTCAAATAGAAATGTAGGCTGAATTCAGCTGAAAACAGGGCAATAGATATGAGGCTACATGTGTCTGACATTTGTATGGTGGGACTGTATTTATCTGCACAGAAATATCCACGGTAAATAATGAAAACAATAAAATTGTCATCATTCTTTCAGGCTTATTTTCACTTTCCTTTGACTGTAACTGTGCATAACTCACTTACAATACATGCTATATTCATTTTTAAACTGTGTTAATGTGTCATGTATATTTCATATATTATTGTGTGTTCTTCTTGGTTTATTCAGTCTTTTTTTTTCTTTCTATTTAAATGCAAAAACCTCAACCGAACACAATATTTTAGAGATTTTGGCTAATGCTTCGACATGGTTCAGTTGCAAAATTAAACAGTAATCATATAATAACTTAGATTTTTAGAAAGGTGACATGAACTGAAACCTTTTGATTCCATTACCTTTTTGGTCGGTCTAACCTAAAACAACTTATTGCCAGCTCTACAACCTTGCTCTTTTCTGCAGTGCAACAGGTTTGTGGGGAGTCTTTGATGCTACTGGGCTGCCACCATGTGGCCATGCATTGCATTTCAGCAAACAGATGAAAGGGGCTTGCTTTGCAGGATGGAGAATTACAGAAAGCGATTGCTGTAAAATGCTGAAAGTAACTCTTTCCAAACGATTTATGTGTTCATTTTAGAGATATCAATAGACCTGTGGGAAAAAGGTCAATTCATTCCTTTGGTAAATTTACTTTTTTAGACTGTGCAGCACTAACCGACATTGTTCAACTACTAAAACCCACAACATGCAGCCTCGACACTGTACCCACAAAGCTTTTTAAAGACGAAGTGTTTAACTGTTTAAATGAACTACAGATAGTCAGCAACTCTCTTCAGACGGACATCTTTCCAAAACCTCTAAAGACAGCCGTTATCAAACCTCTTTTAAAAAAGAGCAATCTGGATGCTACGGTAATTAGTAATTTCAGGCCCATATCAAACCTGCCTTTCTTAAGTAATATTATTGAAAAGGTATATTTTACACAACTTAATGCCTTTATGGCAAAAAACAATGACCTAAATGCTTTCCAGTCTGGATTCAAGTCAAACCACAGCACCGAAACAGCTCTTATTAAAGTGTTGAATGACATCTACATGAGCGGTGACACTTCCAGAGTCTCATTTTTAGTGTTACTGGATCTCAGTGCTGCTTTCGACACTGTTGACCACAACATACTGCTGGACCCACTGGAAAAATGGTTGGGAATTTCTGGCACTGCATTAAGTTAAGTCAATAGCTAATTATAAATCTGAACAAATTAAAATCACTGTGGGGTTCCTCAGGGCTCCATCCTTGGGCCCCTTTTATATAACATCTACATGCTCCCACTGGCTCTGATTATGGAACATGACAACATCTCTTATCATTATAACACAGACGACACACAGCTCTATATATCAGTGTCAATGAATGACCACGCCCCCTTTTACCAGAGAGTAAACCAGAGTAAATGCATCAATGAAATTAATGAGTGGGTGTGTCAGAACTTTTTACAACTAAACCCAGAGAAAACTGATGTCATTGTGTTTGGCCCCAAAGAAGAAAGGTTAAAGGTCAGTGTTCATCTTGACTACATGTCACTCAGGACATCAAAGCAGGCAAGAAATTTGGGTGTAATTCTGGACTTAGACCTGAAATTCAACAGCCACATTAAGACAATAACAAAATCAGCTTTACTACCCTCTGAAAATTTTTGCAAGAATCAAAGGATTTCTGACCAAACACGATTCTGAGAAACTTCATGCATTTAATTTCTGTAGGTTGGATTATTGTAACGGTGTGTTTACAGGCCTCAGCATAAAAAATCTGTCAGCCAACTGCAGCTCGTCCAGAATGCTGCAGCCAGAGTTCTCACCAACACCAAGAGGGTGGAGCACATTACACCTGTGCTCCAATCCCTGCACCGGCTGCCTGTGTGTCAAAGGATCGACTTCAAAAACTTACTTCTGGTCTATAAAGCTTTAAATGGTCTCGGGCGTACAGATATCTCAGATTTACTTGTAGAATATAAAACCTCCAGACTTCTGAGGTCCTCAACAAGAGGTTTGCTCAGGGTTCCCAGGGTCAGAAACAAACAAGGTGAAGCAGCTTTTATTTCCTACACTCACCTGTGGAACAAACTTCTTGAACACCTCAAGACTACTGACACACTCACTTTTTTTATTCACGACTTAAAATATTGTTATTTGCACAGGCGTTCAAATAAACAATAGATTGTACATTCACTAAATGTATACTCTATAAATTCCCTATCTATTTATTCCACTTCTTTGGCTGTTTTTAAAACGTCATGCTGTTTTTAAATCATTCCTTTTACAGCCTTAATGTATTTCTTTGATTAATATATTTCTAATGTCTTCATAAAGTTTTTCTGTATTTCTTTTATTTTCTTTTATTTCTATGTAAAACGCTGTGAACTGCCCTGTGTTTGAATGGTGCTCTATAAATGAATTTGCCTTGCCTTGCCTCACCTTGCCTTTAGCACAAACACAGGCTGCCATGGTGGATTTGTATTTTGCACTCTACAAAATGTTTCGAGTCCCCCGTGTGTGTGTTTGTGTGTGTGTGTGTGTTTGTGTATGACCTCTCTAATGTGAATTTTGTTTGTTGGTTGGGATCAGATTCAAGATTAATCACCTGTTTGGATGAAATACGGACAAATGAAAGTAGGAATCAATCACATATTGTACTGAACACGTAGCCATTCGATAAAGATATAAACTTTTTAACAAGTAATGATGTAGTCACTATAAGAATTAAGTCATTTTGTCTGACTAACATTTAGACAAATTATTCAACTTGGCATAAAGCTATAAGTAGCATATACTTACTAAGTGGTGACATGTTCTATATGATAATTGACAAATAAACTAGAGCATGAATGGATAACTACTTCTTCCAAAGGGTTGCATGAAACAATAGCACTAATATTGAGAGTTGAAACTTAAGTTGACTTTAATTTTGCTCAAAAAGAATTATCTCTTGATTCCAAAAAAAAGAGGAAAAAAAAGCAAAACGTCTTACACACATTTTATGAGCTATGACTTTCCCAGCCTTTGTCTGAAAATCATGATTACTTTTTTTTTTCAAAATTTCAAGTTCAGTATATATTTTTTTTAATTCTGGTGTCAAACACCAATTTTGTGAGGTAAGAAGTGCTAGCTCTATTAACCAAGATGCTTGTCACAGTAAATAATATAATAATGGCCAATAAAGTGAAAAATGAGACCATCACATTAATAATTTTCATTTCCCAGCTGTCAACAAAGAGGTTGGTAAAGCAGAGCTATAGAGCCACATATGGCCCCTGTGCCTTATGATGGCCAGGTAGTGTAATAACATAAAAATCCCCAGGTCAGGTACTTTAATCATATCGATATTAAACTCAGTCGATACAACATGGAGGCTGTTAGAATAGAAGAAAAATGTTTACGCTACTGCAATCATGATATTGTTTTACACTTTTGGAGGGGTTTTCTTTAGATGATACTGTATTGCTATACATTGCAACCTGGTGAAGCATGTTTGGATTATTGAAGCAAACTGGGTTATTGGAGAACATAGTCTATACAAACAAACATAGCCTATGGTCTCCTAACCCAGTTCTCAACAGAAAATGTTTTTTTTTTACCTCCACAATGATTTATTTCTTGACTCTATGTCCAGATTTTTTCTAATATCTAGCCCAATTTGTGTTTCCCTGACGACTTTTTACTTTAACTCTCCACATTTGGACACAAATATCAAACAGTTATCAACACCGAGTCGGCAAATTATCAAATGATCAAGTTACATCAATAACTGATTGAACCCAAATACGTTTTGAGGTAGTTTTACTTTTTCTCGTTAAAAGAAGTCGAACTTGTACTTTTACCAACGTGCATCACCATGCCACCTAATCTGATTTGGCACGGTGATATAAAAGACATAAAACATGTAATTCCAACATATAGCCACGTGGTGGCAGTCGAGTCCAACTTGTCCACGTGTTGAATGACAACGCTTTGACATGAAGAATATTCATATCCTCTCTTTTTAGAAAATATCTTTAGTTTACATGTACAAAGAAAGTGGCAGTCATAACATGACAAGATGCACAAAGTATACGGATTTGGTAAAACAGCAGTGGTGTGATCTTTGAGAGCAGTGCTTCCAGATTTTCATGATGAGACTGAAAGAAGACAACAAGAGAATTACAAGACTTTCAAACAGAGTAATGAAATAAGGCCTTTCTGCTTTTAACTACTACATTTGCAGCAAGTTTAACAGAAATTAAGCATATGTCTTTCTATCCATCGTGTATAACCAATTTTTGTCCATAGGACACGCAGGGAAGTCATGCAAACTGCACAGAAAGGCTCCCTAAGGCCAAATACAGACCTGGGATATTCTTGGTGTGAGGAAAGAGTGCAAACTACATGACTGTGCGGTCCTCAGCATAATTCCTTAGTGTATTTTCAAGCATTCATATTTTATTCAGACTACATGCGAACCCAGGCAATTCATTTGAAATGTTTGAGTTGGTGAGATGTTGTAAATAAAAAAATGCAAACACGTTCACGGGCGTTTGTTATTAGTGGCCATGACTGCATGATTATATTGTCACCGTGACAGTTTTCTCTGCATCACGGCCAAGGTACCGTACAAGGCTATTTGCTGATTTGATATGTCAAGGCCGTGCATAAGCTACACGCAAGATAGTATTACACACTGATACAAACAAAAAGATGTTTCAGAAATTTTCCCTCTACGTGTATAGAGAATAAAACCATACATGTAGGTTTAAGCTGAAGCATTTCCAAAGTTATTCTTTTTTATACTTTTATATCACATCATAACACATTATATACTTTATATCCACTGTATTGCCCACACTGACAAATAAAACATGGGTTATGGCTAAGTCCAGTACGGATTGCTTCAGGGTTAGTTAATCAAAAACTCTCACGTGGCACTTGGCTACAGTGTGGTGTATTTGCATGTTTCAGTCCTGCCACAAGTTAGTGGCTTGTGATCTGATAGCCAAGCTGATGTTGTGACAGAAAACACTGATACTATTTAAAGTGTGACGGTAACTGGACAGAAAGAAGCTGAAGGTATTTCTTTCATAATCTCAATAATGAAATAAAGCAAAGCAAGGATCCAAACATCCAATCAAAAGTCTGCTTCTCTAACATCTCGGCTATTACAATAAGACAGAGTTACTTGGACCAGCTCCAAATATTAAACATATATCATATAAAATTTTAATTCTGATAAATAAGACACTATTTCTAAACATAGTGCTTACACTATAAATATTGATAATCTAACTGAAAAAAAACCACACATATGTAGTATCAAAAGCATTCGAATTTTTTGTATTGACCATTAGTGGCAGTCACTACTTTTTATTCACACTCTTCACACTTATAATTCTCATTGTACAACTCTGCTTTGAGCGTGCGAATACAAGTTTAAAAGTCACTTCCTGTTTTTCTCTGCACTTCAACATTTTATGGAGCATTTCGGTTACAGGGTGTTGCCAAAGTACAAATTCAAACATGACGCCACATGCAAATAACTGGTGAGGTCACTGATGTGATGACACACCATAAACAAATAAGCCCATGGGAGCAACAAAAGAATCACAAGAGAATCAGATTACTGTTTATCTCCTCTGAGCTCCTTTCTTGGTCACTCTGGCTTTCATAAACCATGCATACAATCCAACACCAAAATATGAAGAAGCACCTGAGAAAGAAAAAATCTGCCTTTATTTAACAGGCTCTTCACTGGACATTTTATATGGTAACACAGGTCATTCCTCCTCTCACATCTTGTCTCATTAGGGAAACACTGGGTCTCCCAGACATCAGGGAACGTTTTGAATTGGGTCAGTTCTCAACAACCTGATTTTTCCATCTGTGCAACTGAAATCATGTCAACCATCCATCTGTGTGAGGGAGAGGAAGCCATTTATTTTCCACCAGAACAGCGCCTGCATAAAGGAGTGTTGCATGGCTGCCGGAGGGAGCAGAATGGGCCCGTGACCACTCATCCATCGTATACCTACTTTATCCAGACTAAGGGAGCAGATGGCTGGAGAATATCGTGGCCAACACCCAGCAAAAGGCAGGGTACACCCTGAACAGGTCGCCAGTCCAGGAATAACAGCGGAAGACGGTGACACGCACACACACTCAAGCCAAGTTAGAGTCAGCAATTAACCAAACATGCGTGTGTTGCAGGTGCAAGGAAAGATTTCTTTATGAGAAAAGGCATGCAGACCTCTACAGAACATGCAAACTCCACAGAATAAGGCCCCAGCATCCAGGAGTTTCCAACCAGGCACATTCCCCACTGAACTTTAGATTAAGCTTTAAACTTTTCATGAGCAGGTACAGATGTCTGCTATGATACTCCTGCTGTAAACACAACATATTATGAGCACGTACAAAACACTGTCATCACCCATTCCCCTGCTTTCAGCTTGTCACTCAATAAATGGCAGGTCTCTTGCTGTCTGATATATTCCACAGTGACATTACCTTTAATGTTCACTGCAGCTGTCATGATTATCTTCCTATGTTAGGAATAATAGGTATTTATCTGATGGTTTAAATTTGAAGATTGTACGAATTCCTTGTGTTTGTTCTGAGATCTTACAGATCCTTCAGGCATCTTCTCATGGATCATGTTCTGCCAATACCCTCTGCCTTCTGCATACTCCTTCACACCCTCATATCCTTCCTCGCTGCATTCATGAAGCACAGTGACTCTTCTCTTCCATTTCTCCTCTTGTAAGGAAGTTTCATCCTGAGCATTCTTCTTCCTACAGTGCTATCACTTCTCCTACATCAGTCGTTCCAAACCTTTATCTTGAGAGGCCCACATTTCTTCCATTATGAACATAGGGCAACGCACTGCAATGTATGATATGAATGCACTTTTTAACCCTCTGGTGTTGTTGAAGGTCAACTCTATTTTTCAAGAATTTTAAATCAATATAAACATGCACCATTACAGATCAATTATAATATCAACTCTCTTGTAAAGCAGCATTCACAAAATGTACACTAAATATGAATTGCTGGTCTTGTTAGGCATATGTTTCAAAACAGACCTTGTTTTCTGTATACAATGTTGATATTCACAATTTTTCAAATGGAATATCCTGACCATGAACACATCAACCAACTGGGAACAGCTCAATGCTTTGCTATATATATATTTCATACTTTATGGTATGTCTTTGTATTTACTATAATAATTTTAGCAGAAAACACAACACATTTCAGAAATTGGCAAACATGATCACTTTCCAAATAAAGTGTAAATCCTGCCCATTGCACACACTCATTGTGGAATCCTTGATACCCTCAGCGCTGCTGCCTCCTGTTAAGTCTCATGTGTTTTGGTCAGTGCCACAGTCTTTAAACCAAACAACCAAGCTGGTGTCATTTGCTTACTTACTGTTCAACATAGGTGCTAAAAAAAATAGTTTATGACACTTGTCTCAATTCAGTTCAGTCATTTTGAGCTCATGGCGTTGCAGAAACATCAACATCATATGAAGCCATTTTGCAGCCTTAGATCCTGAGGCGAGGCCCTTCCAGTCGCACCAACATTGAAGCTCTGCTCTTCAGCTGACCTCTAATTACTTTACTTTTTCACAACAGTATTTTTTGCAAACCTGTACTATCTATTCAGTTCAGGGTTGTGCAGAAATGGAGCCAATCCTACAGGTTTGAGAACTGAGATTGTTGCAGAGGCTTGGAAGCTCAAATCCTACTGCTGACAGGCGACCACTGTGAGTCCTTGACCTCTGACAGCTCCCTGTGGTGCCCCGCTGTGGCAGCTCACTGCTCCTATCATGCATCGTTAATGTGAACAAGAGAAAATAGGTTAACTGCTGAGAAATAATGAAGGCAGGGAACACCTTAGACAGGTCACCGTCACACGTCGAGCACACAGTGATACAACCACACATGGTCATATTCACACCTTAGGGATATTAAGGAGCCACCAATAAACCTCTTGTGATTGTTTTTGTACTGTGGGAGGAGTTTCCTTGAACATAGGGAGGAGTTTCACTAAGGAGTGAAAGCCCCCGCACCCACACAGGAATCATATGCAGACTCCATCTAGGATGGACCACAAAGAGAAGAATTTCACTGTGAGACACCTGTAATAACGGTGGCTGATCCCTAATACAATCCTCACACACTGTTTGAGCCACTCCCTCCGCTAGGCTTCAGTCTATCCGGAAGAAAACCTCTCGCCACAATAACAGTTTTATCCCTTCAGAAATAGGCGTCCTTAATGAGTCCCAATCACACCCCTGATATTTTACACCGCGTTTCCACCCTCAAAACTATCACCACTAATCTGGGCCACACTTTATTTATCCATCCGTCCCCCTTTTGTATCGCTTCATCCTGTGCAGGGTCACAGGGCGCTGGAGTTGATCCCAGCTAAAGTAAATGAGGGCAGGATACATCCTGGACAGGTCACCAGTCTATCACAGGGCAGACATACACACTTACATTCATACCTAGGAGCATTTTATGGTCTCCAATTAACTTCATGTTCATGTTTTGTGGGAGGAATCCAGACGCACACAAAGGGTCCACTGTTGAGCCTATATGTATATATCTCAGTTGTAAATATGTGATTATTATTGATATTGTTATAATCGTTATAAATAGAATATGTGTAAATGTTAATGTTAAGTGACCATCCAAAACAAATGCTTTAAGGCAAGTCACCATTGACTCTCTTATCAAGACCCCTGACAACTATCAGCTACCTGCAGTGCCCTAATGTGGCCGACAACTCACTGCATCTCAGAACTAGAATGTGCACTCGATAGAGCGCAGACCTTCGTCAGTACCGCATATGGATGCTAACTATCCTGTCCGATAACAACATCACTGTGTGCAACACTGAGCGGGGGCACACAAATAAACCACTCCCCAATTCAATTTGCTCACACCGGTGTTCCTGGATATTTACCAAACCTAGATAATGGCCATGAGTTCCGGAGTGTCTCCATGACAAAAGACTTTGACGAGATCAAAGAGATCTCCTCCATGAGGTGCCTATCCAATCCTCTCTGTATGGTTTTTTATGTTTTTGTTTTTTAGGGATTTACTTGGAAACAGTTAGCTGTTATCCTCTCAAAGTGTAATTAATTAGTTCTTGAATGATGACAAATCATCCTTCAAGATTTCATGCATTTTGGGTGAATAGTTTTTGCGAAAAGCTGGTAAAATACATACATACATATCAATAATTACACACAGCCAAAAACATCACTTTATTGGCCAAACTTTCACTGGTGAAGGTAAATAGAATAGACAAAAAAAGGAAAAATGAATATCTCCAAAGGGATAAATATAGTATGTTTACCTTCGCCTAGTTTAATGAGTTTAATGATGTAATTAATTTATAATTATTAAGTAGTTGTAGTTTAGAACACATTTTCAGTTGCCAGTGGAGAAAGCTGCAGTGTGACTAAAGAAAATGAGATACTTCTTGCTTTGGTTGTTGCCATGTTGTGTGTTTGAATAGAACTCTTGTGTTTGTAGTTTCTGCTATGTGGCTCTGGAGACAGAGGACAGCATTTCCCAGAACACCCGGCGCGGCGGAGCTCGCCGCACCTTCGCCGGGTGGAGCCTGTGAGCGTGGGAACGCTGGTGGGCTGCTGCTCCTGCTGCTGCTGCTGTTGAAAATTGTTTGACAGGGAGGTCTGGAGACCTGTGCGCAGCAAATTGACAGCAGAAGTTAGTTGCAACTGTGTCGGGGAGCAGTTTTCGAGTCATCCCGGCGAGGAGAGGGCACACTCGGCGGCGACCAATGATTCGTAGGAGTGTAAGCAACAGGGCACGGAGCGAAATGTCAGGGACTGTTTCAGCCTTGAGCAACGGGAAGCGCGACTAGTACACCGCAACGCGGAAAAAAAAAAAAAAAAAAAAAAAAAAAGAAAAAAAAAAAAAGAAAAAGGAAAAAAAGAAAAAAAAAAGGAAGAAAAAAAAAAAAAAGGAAAACAGATAGAATGAAAAACAAAAGGGAAGCATTCACCGCGGGATTACAGGGATTGGGCATATTTC
>OMNM01027608.1:22282-48862 GCA_900302745.1 Parablennius parvicornis | reverse complement strand
CACCCCGCCCCATTGTGCCAGCTCTGTCACGCCTGACCCTTAACCACACACACACACACACACACACACACACACACACTGGGTTTGGCTGTTCTGTTTCTCTCACTGCCCACAGATCACCCGTGTGGCAGCTCAGTGAAAGGCTTTGGCCAGAGCTTCACCGATTGTTCGACATCCTCCCTGTGACTGACAGTCGCCACACGGACTGGAAGGGTGACGGGGTTAGCTGCTCCCAGACTCCACCACGTCCAATCAATGTTACTTCTTTCAAACGTGTTGCTGTTAATGTGCTGCACAGACATTCATCTTGTGGTGGTATACCACAGATCATATACCGTACAGTATATAAAGGTTGGATGTAATTGTTAACGGGCACTCTGGGAATTAAGCAATATTACCTGCCTGCCGTCTCCGTGAGAGTGAAACTGGGCGACTTTTATAGTGTTGTGCAAGTTTTTGTCCGTGGGTTAGGTTTGGACAAGACCTCGCTTGTATACAAATTACATAAACACACTGAGGATTGTGTCTGACAGTCATGCCAAATAGCACACGTGATCAATCTACCTTCATGATTTCAAAAAGCAAATATGTGTTCCAGATCACACAAAATCTCACAAAATACATTCCCCGCACGCAATGTCATTCACAACTTAAAATATTTGCTCTGTTTATGATTTACAACCAGGTCCACTTTTAGAAGAGATGCTGCAGTTAGTTGGTGGTGAAAAGCATTCAGCTCACAATGATTTAGTTCACCTGATATTCCTTACACTGTATCCTTTATTCTTTTACACATTATAAGATGTCATTATTAAAAACAAACAAGTCTTCAGAATCCAGACTTACCTTCAAGGATCTTTCCTGTTTGTTCTGCGGCTCCACCAGGCAGCACTTTGGCAACATAAGCGCCGATGTCTCCGTTACTGCCAGGGACCTCTTTTCCTCCAACCACTCGAATACCCAGTCCATTTCCTGTTTGGGCCCAAAGATCAATAGCAAATCATTGGCAGAACAAATAGGTTTGATCTCCAACATTAGCATCACATGTGTTGTTCATCTGAACATAAACAGATGCACACACTGCAAAACAAAATCAAATTGTACTTTTAGAAGCTAAAGAATTTGACTTTGTTCTGTTAGTCACATGGGAATTTAAAATATTGAAAAAAACATTATTTAAATGAGATAGCTTTGAATTCGTCACGGGGTCGAAACCTGAAGCTGATTAAAAGTAGTTCTGGTGGAAGGCATAGCTGATTTTTGATAACTTTGAGATCACATTAATATTAAATATTAATTAATATTAATATAATATAATATTAAAATAATCACGAAAATGGCGGAATTTGTAATGATGGCAAAAAAATTATAAAAAACATTGTTTTGCATCATAGTTTTAACTTACTTAAATAACAAAAAGGCTCTCGCCTCACAGCAAGAAGGTATGGGTTCATATTTCTGTATGGAGATTGCATGTTCTCACTGTGTGAGTGTTTCTTTCCACCATCCAAAATCATGGATGGATGGCTGGATGGATGAAAAAGGTTGAATTATGTCTGTTTTCTCAAAAGTGTGTCAAAATTGTGTGGCTTATATGAGAGAAAATTACAGATTAATCCTTTGCCAACATATATTTCTGAGGAATATATTGTAACCTGCTTAATTTCAATAACAATTATCTGTACTTTGTACAACTGACATTTTGAAACTGTCTCATAAAACTCATTAAACCTCTATGGCTGTATTTGAGCGTGCTCTTTTTCATTCAAAGTCCAGTCAGGTTGTCACTTTCTTTGTTATTTAAAAGAATAATGTCATTCCTGAATCATGATCTGTGTCATCGCTAATGATTAAGACATGTATCCACGCACAGTTTTGCACATGCAAGTTAAATTCAAGACGTTCTGTATTGATCTTTGTCTTTGCAGATGAGTTCTGTTACTCCTGCACTCGTACGAAGTCTTCAATCACATAAAAGCAGAATCATAATGAATAACTTAACAACACACCATGAAGTATTTTTCATATTAACACTATATAACTGAGAACGAATGCCTCAGCTATTCAGGAATCATTTGTAAACAATTTTCCTCCTTTTGTGTGATGTTGGTTAATTGCCGGAGATGATCCTGAGGGTGAGTGATGCGCCATTTTGAATGTGGCAATGAGTGAGGGGTGTGGAAAGGAGCCAAATCAAAAGGAAAGCCAGGAAATGTCTGCTTTGAGCCCGGAGGAATGATGCAATAGAACGTAGTGGAAGGGAAGTGACGGGCCACTTTGCTGAGATCTGACATCAGAGGATCGAATAAATAAGCCACACAAAGCAAACAAATCATCCATTGTAAACCTAATTAAATGTTAATAGTCTGCAGATTTAGGTTTTTTGTCTTTAATTCTATATTAAATTATAATTGAGTTTCTGTTTATTTTAGTCAAACAAAAACAAATTCAGTGACGAGGGCATAGTTGATGGAGTCAGTAAGCACCGAATCGATTACAATTTAATGAATGGACAACAGTCAATAACACATTAACTTGTAAGACATGCCTGTTATGCCTTAGCATGCTGCTGCTGGAACAACGTTACTTTACCTGAGACACTGCGGTCCTTTGGATCCCTCTGCAGTTTGACCCTGAGGTGAGGGAAGGGGTAGTACGGACCTTTCCCCTGTTGCCCATACACAATGTGAGACGTTAATCGCTTTTCATTTGTGTATGTATCAGGGTGATTGAGCGAAGTTGCATGCATTTTCCTTATTACATGATGACACCTAAAAACATTGCTTCAGGGCATGCGTGTGAGTTTTAATTTTATTTTTTTCACCTGTCTCTTCTCGTGTCCATTCTCTGCCCGTCCATCTCGCGGTTTGTCAAACCAGTCGGTCTCCTCCCGTCTGAGGTGGTAGGCTTCAGGGATAAAAACACACGCTGCTTCAAAACCATTCAGAAAGGACAGACCTTTATATCCCATTCGACAGAAGGAAGTTTCAGGTCATGTAAAGATATTTGCAGGCCAATAAAAAAAACAACTTGTATTTGTGGAAAATGAATAAACTAGAACCAGGGCAAAAAAAATTAGACGAAATAAACTGAATTTTTCCAGCATTCATAAAGTGTCAAACGGCTGCCAACAAAAAATACTTTCAAAAGTACTGTGATATATGCAAATGCAGTTTAAGAGTGAGTATCTAGATCTATTGAGATTTTTATGTATGAAAATGTTAGTGATGTAAACAGTTTGTGCGTGTGGAGATTTTTGTATGCATCTGCGGATGTGTTTGCATTTCCTTTAAACTACTCACAAAAAGTAATGACAATCGTGTTTGGTAGATTATTTTGTGTTCTAACAATGCTTGTTGGCAATACAGCTTATCCAAGTCTGTTTATTTCCCTTTTGTCCATTTGAAAGGGAAACAAAAAAAAAAAGGAACATTGTTACATTTACCAAAGAAATATTTCTTTACTTTGAGATCAACGTGTTTTTAAATCCCCAATGTTTGTTGCATTTATTCTTTATTAACAAATGTGTGAAACCTCCCCAAAATGAATTCATCTTGTTTCTTGTGATGTGTAATAAATTTGTGGTGCAGGTTAATATATTAGTTCATGGATAACTAGAGAACTTAACTAATACTCTACCATTGGTTGCATCGTCTCTGTTCAAAGCCATCAGGGAATCATTTAGGGCTGGAATCAAGGCAAATGGGTTTACATTTCAACATAATGGAATACATACGAATCTATTTACAAGTGGTTAAGTGGCATTCAAGACAACTTTAAAACATTGAAACCAGACAGCTAAACAAAGGTGCTTTCATTCATTTCTTCATATTAAAAATGGCAGAGGATGCATCTTATTCCACAAATGTGATCTGAGCTTGGAAGTGGATGAGTGGCTCACTGAGTTAAGGAAGTACTTTTCAACAAATGACCTATTTCAATACCATTCAGTCATGCATGCATAGGGGGAGGCAATGTCTTGTCTGGATGTATTAAAAGGTTTTTGTTTTATTGATGGTGTAAAAGAGTCCCATTCAGCTGTTTTTCAATAATTGGGTCAAGTTGGTGTGTCACACCCTGGAAGAACTTCAGGATTCACCATGACCAAAATGTTTGTTGTTCTCAGATTGATGGTTAATGTTTCTCACTGAATTTCAATACTCCCTGTGTTTATACACAAAAACATTGAAAAGGGGTCAAACAACTGAGGGTTGTTTTTCTTTTATAGAATTGAACACATTTACCTTTAGAAATGCAATATAAATTAACTGTGTAGAAGGGAAACAGACCACAAATTTCATGCAACAGAAAGTATCACAAAACGCTAAATAATATAGTACAAGAGAAGACATGCAACGTGAACTTTTACATTTATTTCATACACATGTGCAATCAGTCATCATGCATTTCAATGTGAGGAATAATCTAATCCAAATACTGACAACAACACCCAAAGTCAAGAATCTTGTAAGAATAACATTCTAGCATTATACATAAATGATCAATATGAATCCATGATTATTATAATCAAGTACACCAACAACACTGATCATCAAGAATAAACCTTAACTTTATACAAATATAACTAATTGACTATTGTCTTTGTTCTTGAATAGGACATAAGGATTATTGACTGACTTGTCTGAATGCCAATTCTTCAAAATCTTTTAGTGGGAGAGGCACTTTTCAGTGTATCATTTGTGGGGAAGAGATATTTTCCACAACTAACTCAAGGTTTGAAGATCTACTCTGCTATTGTGACTTAGACTTTGCATAATAAATCTAAACAAAAAAAAAAATTTCATTAAAACAATTATAACTGCTACCAATAAAAACTTCCTCAAAAGGATGCAATGCAATTAAAGAGACATCGTACAAAAATGTGAGCAAGTACTTTTTGGTAGTTAAAGCCTCCCACACCATACGGCTGAAACAGGAAGTTAGAATGTAAAGTGGTGAACTAAAACAGGAACACGTTACACAATATCTGGAACACAAATAGACTCATGGTGCATGCATAGAGATACATTCAAGTCCCTAAAGAAAGCAAAAAAGGCATGCATGCACACCACATCACCATAGCATCACCAGAGAAAGAAAGGAAAGTACATTCACAAAAATGGGACATACAAACAGAGACATTTTTCACAGACACAAGCAGAGTTTGACTCATCAAACACAAGCTAAATATTAAACACTTTAAGACTGAAGACATGCAAAACAAAGAACAACCAGAAGTGTCTAATGATGACATAATGAACAGGAGAAGCATGACAATGTGACATGCCTGTGTTTTACCTTCACTATCTGACATGGTGCCCTGAAGGTCATCCAGCAGCACATAACCTCTACCTCTCGTTGGCTCTTCCCTGATTTGCTGCTGTTGGGAACCCTCCAAGGACAAGCAGGAACCAAACTGGTCCCTTGAATCAGCTGAGATTGGAGGCAAAGGTCCAGCTGAAGCACGCGCCATGCCCATAGGCTGGCCAACGGGACTCAGTGGACTTTCTTCTTCAGAGTTCTGCGCCACTATGGGGATTCTGCCCCGGCCACTTTGCACAATGGGAAGGCTCGTGGGTTTAGTGCGGCCAGATGGTGTTTGATAACTTGGTACATCTCCAGATGCTTCACCATCTCCTTTTAGCCTTAATGAAGAGCTGGACGGGTCCCGTTTGATAGACAAGTCCAGACCGTAGCAAGAAGTGGGTCTGGATGAGGGTCTTGAGCGGCTTCCACTTGGATAAGCAGAGTCCAAACCTAAGCTCTGGCCCAAGTTAAGGGAACCGGCCAGGTTGGCACCCAAGGTAGACCCAAGGTACTTTTGCTGCTCTGCAATATTCTTACGAAGCCCAAAGGTAATCTCATCCTGCATGAGTCGGCTTGATCTTGGGGATGCGCTTGTAGATCCAAGATAGCTGGTGAAGTCTGTGTCCAATCCTCTGCCATCTGTAATGGAGGAATACTTGGATGATATTTTGGGATCCAGTGGCTGAGTCTTGTGTTTTTGGTACAACATGGATGTTGGGAGTTGTTTCGCCGCCTGCTTCTCAAGAGTAAGTCGACTGATGCTGTACTTTTCTTGCTTTGGGTAATGTCTTTGAGAATAACTGGAGACACTAGAGCTTGGGGTATAGTAGTGCTGGGAGAGACCAGTCAGTTGTTCTAGATTCTCTGTCCCACCTGTACTTCTCCTGAACTCTTGCTTCAGCTGCTGCTTCAGAAGTTTTAGTTCGTATGGTTCCTCCATCGTGTCCTCTTCATCAGGTGTCTTTCCAAAAGTATGGAGTCTAGAAGTTGATCCCAGATAGTCAGTGGATCCAAGATCTGCAGCACTCCTACGCAGGAGCTTCTCTGCCTTCGCCAGTTCCCTCTCAGCCAGACTATAAGATGAAGACAGACCTGTGGATCCCTTTGCTAGTTCTGCAGCATCTTCCAGCAGCATGTAACTTCGAGGTGTGTGGTGATCAACTTCCGTGTAGTAGGAATCCGAGACAGTTGACATTGGGCTACCTGCCATACTTCCTACTTCCAAAGCCCGGAGGTCAAGGTGGTTACCATATTTGTCGTACTTGACACCCAGGTAAGGTGACGACACAGGATCAGGCTGACGGCTAATGACATCATATTTGGTTGAATCCAGCTCTGAGAGGAGAGCTGCTTGCCGAGCGGCTTTCTGTTGCAGTAAAAGCATCTGGTGGTAACTCTGCTGCTGGGAGCTGGTGAGTGAAGGGACAGAGGAGTAGATTGAGTGAGACTGATACGACTGGGGGGTCTGGTAAAGAGACTGCTGGTATTGACTTTGATTGTATTGGTACTGGGAGTATTTTCCATACTCATGCTTCGTTTGAGGTGGAACAAATTCATCCAGCTCCGACTGAGGAGCTGTCCGGGGACGTTCCAGACCATGCGTTTCGATCTCCTCATCCTCACTACCTCGCACACCTCTGGTCTCACGGATATTACTAACCTCACTGTCTGACATGTAATCTCTGTCCTCTGCAACACTCTGTAAATAGGCTCTTTCTCTCTTTTCTCTCTCCTTCAGCAGTGCATCCTTCCTACGATTGATGCCCATCTCCAAGTACCTAAGTTTGGCATCAATCTCTTTTTCTTCTTCATCTAGCTCTGCTTGTCTTTTGCGGAGCTTGGAAGACTCGCGCTCCACCAGATCAAGCTCGCGGTCAATGTCTTGTAGGATCTTTGCACGTGCCATGTTGGAATTACGGCACATTCTTCGTCGGGCTGAACCGGTACTGTATGCTGTCTGGCCACTGGTTGTGGTCTCCTCCTCCGATGGTGGATTAGGGAGAGTCCTCTTTACCTTCTTTTGAGTGCCTGTTGGGGTGCCACCTGAGCTCTTCCCCTGTAGGAAAACAAAAAATATTAGTGCAACAGCAATTTTGTCGTCTACCCCACTTTATACAATGATTACGTAGGAAAATAATCTGCTCATTCGATACACGCACACATCTAATGTGATTTCAAACCATCAGAAAGGTTTTAATTTTAAATTAATTTTATTTTTTCAAACTTAAAATAAACTGCTGTTTTTGTTCTGGGACTTTTTATGTGAATGACAGGAGGAGTTTTAACTGTTATACTTACGCCGTAGTTTTCCGATATTGCTCTTTCTTCTCCTGTTGGGCTCATGGGCTTCGGGTCAGACATAGATCTCTGCATGGACTTTGGAGAGGCTTTTAATGGATCTGCACTTCCTCTTAGCTTTTGTGGGCTGGTATCACCCAGTGATTTATCATAGGACACAAACTCAAGGGATTTACTTGGTGATATACATGGGGAAATAGGAGAATAGAGCACTTTAGGGGATTTAGGAAGTGCTTGAAGCGTAGAGGAATCCGTTTTCATATTAGGTGACTGGCCTATTTCTAAGGGTGTTAGTCGTTTCTTTGGCGAGGTCCTTTCAGAGTCAGAAAGCTCCATTCTGGTGTCCATTCTAATATTGCCCTCCGTATCTGTTTGTATGGAAATCTCTGTATGGGCTTGGAGAGACATCTCTGACTGCCCTCCCCTGTCACCCCTGGAAGTGCGTGGCCGGCTTTGTCGGGTTCTGTTCTGAGCCTCCCATTCCTCCTGATCCTCGTCATCAGTCTGCACACAACTGTCAACACTTTTTTTAGCACTTCTCTTTTTTCTTCCAGCTGTATAAGCTTTGCTCACTGCTTCATCCTCTTCGTCTGTTTGGCAGCCACTATCTGTGATTTTCCGGGAGAGCACTGTGCCATCAGGCCCCAGGACGACCGCCTCCTGTATTCCATGCCCTGGCATGTCCCCACCTGGGTACATCTGACGAAGCTTTTGCTCCTCCAATTGCAAACGAAGTTGTTCTTGGAGTCTCTGAATCTGCTCAAGCTGCTGTTGCTGCTGAGCATAGGTTTCTTTCTGCATCATGAGGTGAGCCTGCCGTTCCTCTTCTTGTTGGGTCAGTATCTGCTGCTTCATGGCCTGTAGCTCTTCCAGTTCTTTCTGCACCAGGAGCTGTTCTTGTTCACGGAACCGCTGGATCTCATGCCGCTCCCATTCCAATTCCTCTGCCAGGCGCTGTTGCTTTAGTTTCTCCATTTCTAGCCTCTCACGCTCTGCTTGATACTGGCCATCCCCGGGAACCATGGGTGAAGACAGAGCTTCCAGGGAAGCAGCGATGGCTTCTAACGATGCATCAGTGTAGGTATCAAGAGATAATGAAGTCGTGGCTGTTGTGGAGGCATTAACAGCAGCATTACCACCTCTCGAAATTTCAAGATTAAGCGGGGTATCTCCTTGTTCTTCGGTGATGCTGAGAGTGGACAGAAAACTGTGGGATCGTGTAATTGGCAGGTTTTGAAGGTCAGAAAGGGAAGGCATGGTGTCACTGGTATGCATAGTTGCCAGGGTGTTGTATGATGTACTAAATATGGACCCAGGTTGGGTGGTAATGGCATATGTAGATGGAACCGGTGCCGCAACAGAGGAATAGACTACTCCATTTGATGACCTCAGAACACTGCTTGTACCAAAGAGTGTACCAACAGTACTTGTGTCTCTGGCTTGGGAATAGGGTGGAATAGTCATTCCTGCATATGTGCCTTTCTTGGAGTAGTCAACAGCTTCACCTGTCAAGAATCAAGAACATCGGTTCAGTTCCAATACTTAAGAGAAATATCATTTTGAAGCCAACCATGCCTTATCCGAATTATGAAAAAAAAGGGAACCAGACGAAAGGAAGTCCAATGTTGAGGTGCGACAAGCAGAACGGCATGCAGACACATGCAAAAACGTCACAAAGAAAGGGAAACAAAAGCTAAATGTCCATGCATAACAAAATGAAAAGCAAAAATAAATCAAAAGATGCTATATCAGCCATGAATAAGCGGAAGAAGTTCAAAGTGACATTTCAGTGATAGGTCTGCAATGTCACTCCACTGACCTGCATCAGAAATCTTTGCTGAGGTAAGGTCTACTGCACCGTCTGTTGTGCCACTGAAATTATAGCTATTCTTACTCTTGTAGAAGAACAGGCCAGCTTCTGCTAGGTTTGTGTCTGACATTGAAGGTTTGATTCCGCCAAGCCCTCTCATCCCGTAAGGTGATCGATCATATTGATAATGGTCATCACGATATCCAAAACGGTCTTCGGGCAGTGGCGTGGTGGGTTGTTGAGTAGTGCAACTTCCAGCAAATGGGAGCTTATACACAACGTCACAGCACACAGCTCTTTTGCCAGCAGTGAGATCTACTGGCTTGCCATCATCAGTGATTACTGCTGTAACCACTTCTGAAGATCCAGCATCCACTGATACCACTGTGTTGAATGGTTTTGTTGTGCTGAGATCTACAGCTCCTGCAACTGTAGTCGTGCTTGTAGTTAACCCATTGGCAACACAACCTGCAGCGGATGGGGGAGCCATTGTGACAGGCATGGATTGGAAGGTTCCTCCACCTGTGCTCGATCCAACTGAAAGATTGATAGGGATCTCCGTGGTGCCATTGGTGGAAGGCTGAGAATCAACTGGCCGATATATAATCTGTGAAATGGGTTCAAATGACTTGTTTTTCGTTAACTGAAGGGGCACTGATGATGTTTGAGGGGCGTCTACATCACATCGTTGTATTGTGGCAGAACAAGTTACGATGGTGATGCTATCGGTCACTATGGAAACAGTAGATGATTCAGCACTGAGATTGACCACGGGTGACTGCACGGCACTGTTGTGACGACTGACATCGGTTGTAAAGGACTGGCGTCTTGAGTCTGTGCCAGTAGTAGACAAATCCACTCCGTTAATGCCTGATGTTGGATCCGTCTTCATAGTCCTAAGATCAACCACATCTGAAGGTTGAACAGTCTGTCCAGTCTGTGCTGCCAACTGAGGCTTCGGTTTCTCTAATGATGTTGGAACTCCGTTAGCCCTAGGAGCTGGCACTGGAGGTGGTGTCCTTTCATGAACAACAGACACGGTAGTCCTTTGAACTTCTGTGGTGACCACTTGTGAGATGAGGTTCGGCATAACCACCGGTGGCTGTGCTGACGCAGATACTGCCTCGATTATATGACAAGAACTCGATACATGTTTTTCCGGGCCAAAAATCTCTTGACTTTCAATAGATTCTGAAACACGTGTGTATGCCAGAGGCACCCTGGGCGTTTGAGGAGGAATTGGTTGTTGTGTTGGCTGTGAATACGAATGAGGTTGTTGATAACCCTCGGGCTGTCCCTGTCGTGAAGGAGATGCTGGCCCAGGGCCAGAGGGGGCATGAGTTGTCACACTCTCCACTGGAGAGCTGGGCTGAGACGGGAGTGTGATGACCACATATGTATCGCGAAGATTGCTGGCATATCTTGGAGAAGAAGGAGACTTTGGTGAGGGCTGAAACGGTTTATTTTCCGAGGACGGGCTTAGATTGAGAACAGTGTCATGAGAACTTGTTGGGAGTACAGTAGGTCGTGATGGATGTGGGGCATGGGCTGGTGAAGAAGGCTGCGAGCCAGGCTTTGGTGCAATTGGCGGTTTGACACCATGTCCTGCTCTATGACTCTCCCCAATCCCAGTAGGGATGGATGGCTTAGGTGGAACAGGAGGAGGGATATGAGGCTTGTATGTTGGCGTAACGGTTTGTCTTGTAGGTGAGCCTTGGACTGTGGTCATAGCGATTACAGGGGGAGTCGCAGCTTGAGGTGGAAGAGGAACGGGGGCTTTCCTTGGAAAAACTGTGGGTTTAGGTGGAGTGGGAGGAGGCAGTGGCGGTGCAACGGGTTCTTCTGCTTTTTCCTGAGAATTAGCCCTACGTAGGACATTTGGCTTTGGGGGCACAGGTGGGGCAGTAGTGACGACACTGGGTACACTGGATGTGTACTGGGGGACTGTAGAGAAGGGCGACACACTGACAATCACTGGGGCTGATGTTGTTGTTGTGGTACTAGATAAATCCACAACATTAGCTTGGGATGTTGTGGTTGTGGTGGCTTGTGGATCAAATGTGGAGGATGGAGAAGACTCGATTACTTTTACTGGCTCAGTTTCTGTTGCTGATGTCACATCTGCAGTTGTCTCCTCTTCCTTTTTAATTATACTCTCATCGTCAGAAGACAATTCTCCTGAAGAGCACTGCGTCACTCTCAGGTCTGGGATGGGGTGGAGTGCCCTTCGAGATGCAGTAGCTTCCACTTCAGGCTCCTGCTGAGTTGGACTCGTTCCGGGAGTAAGAACTCGTTTCATTAGCTCTTCATAGGCAGTTTCAGCATCCAATAATGGCTTCCCATCTTTTCCGAAAGCAACTTCACTTTTGGAGAATATATTCTCAGCTGGTTGTAAAATAATTTCTGGGTTAGTGCTCTCCTTTTTGGGCTGCATATTTTGGAATTCCTGCTCCAACTGCATGAATTCCTTTCTTTTCTTTATCATGTCTTCATAAACTTCATCTGGTGATCTTAATATTTTAGGTTGAGTAGGAATATTAATAGTCTCAGACTCTCCCAGGTCACCTGTTGAATTATCGATAAGAGATGCATAGGCATAGTCTTCAATGAGCATTCCTCCATAAAGTGATTCTTTTTCTGGTTGAATGTCAACTTTATCAACTGTTGGAGACTTGGCCCTGAGTATAATTTCTTCATAAGCCTCATCAGCAGATTTGAGTGACTTTTTCTGTGATTGATCAGGATTTTGATCATCTGTTGGGGAGTGAAGAGACACTGATGTAGGCAACTGAAATGTTTTCTGGACTGCTGCAATCTTTGAGGCATGAATTTCAAACCCTTCAGGATCCGATTCAATACTGGGCGAAAAATCCGAGCAGGACGATCGTCTGATCTCTTCCATTTCAGCTTCTTGCCTCAGTTCTTCAGTTGGTGAGGCATCTTCGATAGGAGACAGGTTGCTCGGTGTAGTCTTTGAGTGATCTCGTCTTCTCTGAGCTCGCATTTCATCTTTGTCTTTCTTGGACTTCTTTCCTGAGCCCTTCTGTTTTTCTTGCTCCCTGAGCAACTCCTCTTCTTCCCTCAACTCTTCCTCCTCTGAGGAATCTTCAATAGTTGGCAGGGTTTGACCAGCTTGTCTGTGTTTGGCTTTTCTATGCTGTTTACCCTCGCCAGTACGGATATGGCTGGAACTACTGTCGCTGTCTTCGTCCAGTGACGAGAGGGACGTTGGCGATGTTCCAGGAGTGAAACTAGATGCATGTAGACTAGATGACCCGTCACCTCTAGACCGATCGTCTGGAGAGTCTGTTAGGCTTTCCATTTCAGGCTCTCCATCCTCATTAGGTATATGCATGGGTCTGCTGGTTGCATGTAAATCTATAGTTTGAAATTCACGGATTCCAGTCCCAGTCTTAATCTCTTCTTTTTGTTCTAGTTCTTCTACTTTTATATCGGGTTTGTCAATTGACATATTGAGGGCCTTATCTTCATCATCTGGACTTATGGTAGATTTCTTGGTGAGTTTTCTTCCTTTTCCCGATGTGCTCCTTTCAACAGGTTCCATTTTCTTCAGCTCTTTTTTTCTGTTCTCATCATCTCGAATCTTTCGCCGTATTAAGTTTTCCTCATCAGACGGTGAAGCGTCTTCATTCTCACTCATTTCCATGATCTGTTTTCTGATAAAATCCTCATCATCCCCTGACATTGGGCTGTCTTTACCAAAGCTTTCACTGCTGTCGTCCAGAGAATCCCCCCTGACATCCATGGGCACAAGGAGCTTTTTCTTCATGGGAGTCTGGTCATTAGAAATGTCTCTGTCCTCTTCTGAGCTTGGTGAATCAGGCGAGAGAGGAAGTACCTCTAATTTACGTCTCGTCTTTAGGGTGTCTGTTTGTTTCGCCTCTTCTAAAGTGCCTGTCTGGGCCTCCAGAATGGGAAGGACGGTGCTTTCGAGCTTTGATAGGTCTGATGGGCTGGTGGGACTGCCCTCCTTGACAGGAACCTCTGTCACTCCAGATTCTTTCAATGTCTCTGCTGCTTTAACCTTGAAATAGGAAAGAAGAAAAAACAAACATCTGTTACATGTCGGAATATCAACGAAAATATTTCAAGTTGAACTTTTGTAGTGATAAAACTTGTACTCCATACACACTACACTACACACACTACAATTTCTGTTTAATTTCGCTTAAGTAAAACAGACACAGAGGCAAAGATACACATACACACTAATTCTATGTGCTACATACTATTTTCACCTCAGAAACAGCATCTTCATCATTGAGCTTTTCCAGAGATGGACCTTTAGCCTCATCTTTCTCTTCCATGTTTGTGTTTTCTTCCTTTGAGCCTTTGTTCCGCTCACTATCTACAGAGACTGGGATTTCAGGATTTGCTACAAGGACTGAAGATTTGGATACAGGAACACCTCCGTTTTCAAAAGCTCTCTCTGATCCCTTATCCTCCTTTGATAATGTGTTCTCTCCCTCATCAAATGCTGCTGTGCCGACTTTGTCACATGCTGGGCTTGCTGCCGACACTGAAATAGTTTCCACGATGTTTCTAACAACAGGTTGGGGCTCAGTCTCTTTTTTGTCATCTTTCCCTTCGTCTTGTTTGACTGACAGCTCAGTCACTTGTTCGCCTCTGTCTGCTTCAGCTGACGTTTTCTCCTCTACTTCACGAGGAATGTCAGCCGAGTTGTTTGCATTTTGTGAATCGTGTTCCACCTCATTCTCTACGAGGCTCCTCTCACCGATTTTAGCCGTATCTGATGTCTCAATAGTAACATCTGAGGCCGATACCGCCTCTACAGTATGAACAGGCGGTTCAACATTGACCTTTTCTTGCGCTTCAGAGTCAGGATGTGGGAGAGCTGAGGGCTTGTTAGATTTATCGTCTGGTTCTACCTTTGTCTCTTCAAGTGTCTGCTTTTCCTCTTTATGTGAAACATCGTCTACTTCTTTTTCATCACACTTCACTGATATTGGCGTTTCAACCAGGCTTTCAGTAGCGGGCTCGCACACCATTTCTTGCGTTCTCTCCCTCTGCTTATCTGTCAGACTTTTTTCTTTTAGCATTTCCTGGGGTGCAGCTTGAACCGACTCTCTTGCTGTTTCTGGTTCATTCTCCTCAATAGCAAGACAAGTCTTCTCTGTTTCAGTGCAGGGAGTGCAGGGGAGTGCGGGACTTAAAACTGTTTCACCAACCTCCTCTGAAGGCTTGTTGTCATTTTCCTTGTCAACAGCTTTTTGTTCGGCTGATTTGTTTTCAAAAACTTTTCCTTCTTCAGCCTTTACCTCAATGTTACTGTCAGCAGATACGTTTGCTTTCATCTCTGCTGTTGTTTCCTCATCAGCACTAATATGTGTTCCCTCCTTTGCTGTTTTATCATCTTTAACAGCTTCCTGGGAAACTCTGCTTTCACCACTATCATCATTTGGTTTATTCAGAGCTTTTGTCTCTCCTGCAGGTGTGTTATCTGCAATATCAAGTGAAATAGACTCCTCCTCTTTCTCTGTAGGACTGTTTTCCACATTGTTTGTTTGGCTTTCGCCCTCTGACGATGTACCGGTTTGTTTTTCTGACACTTCTGAAGGATTTATAGGGTCTGTAAGCATTTCCTGTTTTGGTTTCAAATCTGACTGAATTTTGTCGGATTCGACAATATCGACTTTCTCCGCAAGTGGCACAGGAGCAATTGATTCTCCTTCTGTCATACCTTTTGAGGTAGCATCAGGAGTTCCACTGTTGGCCTCAGTTTTAGTAGTAATATCGGATTCCTCCTTCTTAGATGCAACATCTGCTGTCTCAGATGGAGTTTTGCCAGCTGGAAGAAGTTTGGGTTCTTCACTAAGGGGTTTCTCATCTGTATTTTCTTTGATTTTCTCCTCATTTATTTGTGTAGATGTACTGTCTGCCTCAACAGGAACCTCCTCCTGTGCGACTGTTTTGGAGATGAAAGCAGGTTTTGGCTCGACTGAATTTGTTTTCTCTTCTTGAAGACTTTCTGGAGCGGGCTCCGCTTTGTCATTATCCGTCAAAGGAGCGGGGACCTCACTCTCGGTAATCTCGGGCTTTGGCTCGGTTTCTGCTTCGGCAGTTGTCTTGTCCAAACCTGTAGGAGTCGATTGTTTCTGCATCTCACCTTCCTCTGGGAGAGAAAGGTCCTCTGTCACATTCTCAGAGCTACTCTGCGGTTGCTGAACTGTTGGAATTTCACTGGCAGGTGTGCTCGGATCTTTTTCTATATCAGGATGAATTTGGTCCTCTGACAATTTTTCAGAGTTATTGTGTTGTTGCTCAATTGCTGAGCTGTCACTAATAGTTGTGCTTGCTTGAACAGAATCAGACAGCCCTGTCTCAGGTTGAACAGGGACCTCGACTGCTTTTTCACTACTACTCTGTTGCTCAGCTGCTACACTCCCACCAACAGTTGTGTTTTCCTGAACAGAAACAGACGGCGTATTCTCAGGTAGAAGATCATCCTCTGCTACTTTTTCACTCTGCTGCTCAGCTGCTGTGGTCTCGCCATCAGTTGTGTTTTGCTGATCAGAATCATTTCGAGGATGATCCTCTGCTTTTTCGCTTCCACTCTGTTGTTGCTCGGCTGCTGTGCTCTCACTAGCGGTTGTGCTTTCCTGAACAGAATCAGACAGCCCTATCTCAGGTTGAGGACAGTCCTCTGCTGCTTTTTCAGTGCCACTCTGCTGTTGCTCCGCTGTCACACTCTCGCTAACAGTTGTGCTTTGTTGATCACAATCAGACTGAGGATGAACCTCGCTGTTCTGTTGTTGCTCATCTGTAACGGTACTCTCAGCTAAACCCTCTGCTATTGGAGGTCCTTGCTCTACACAAGCTTCATCAGCAGATACTGGTTCATCAGATTGTTTTTGTTCCTCTGACTGAGCTGCTTCCTTTGGGATGTTTTCAGGAGGAAGTGTACTGTGATCAGGTGGAGTTTGTGCATTGTCTGTTGTGTTTTCTGGAACAGAGGGAGGCTCTACCTTGCTCTGGGGAGGTGGTGGGGTTACATCTGCTTCTGCTGCTTCAGCTACAGGTTTACTATCTACAGCAGCAGGGGTAGGGGTGGAGGAAGGAGCAGGAACGGGAGCAGGTGGCTGCTTCTTTGGGGAAGCCATGGTTGAAGGTGGCACGTCTCCAAGCTGGCCCGACATGGCTCTTTGGGTCTGACAGTTGAGACAAAGCCATTCTTTCTGTGGGACATAGGAAAAAAAAGCAAAATATTAGTAAACAAAATAGATTCTTATGTATATATATGTACCTACATACATACAATAAGTTACATTGCATTTTTAAAGTGGGATTTTTTTTTTAATTGTATGATTTCAAAATACAAACAACAAACAAAAATGATGCACACTTTTAATTCTAACAAAGAATCTTATGTAACTAAAACATCACAGTAACGAGCCACACTGTGACGGGACAGCTTCTTCTATTTCAAGGGAAGCTTTCACATTTGTGGGGCTTAGGAGATGGGCCATGCATAATGCATGGTAATGGGACAGGGGTTTAGCAGGGCCTGTCAGGGAGGGTCGGATGGCTGCGTTGACACTACATGTGGCAGGCCTAACAGAAAAGCTGTGTTTCAGTGTAGATTTATGTTTTTGTGCCTGTATGATTCGATGATTACGCCACACAAATCTACACCAAATCTACACCATCAATACCATAAACATACAGGAACAGTTTAACGTCTACATAATTGATCACATGCTTAATTCAATTATTCATTTAACCAACTATACCATTGAAGAATGTAGAAACAAGGCCTGTTTCCCTGACAAATGTGTGAGTCACTGAACCGTAGCTATTTTTCCCAAGATCCTCTAGTCCCAGGCCATATAATATATTATCCAGAATTCTTCCTTATCGTCACCTGGGATGTAATTCTGAGGTTAACTGCTTTATAAGTATTAATTTTTATGATTTGAGAGTTTTATTAAGCATGTCCGGTCATTTCTTATGATTTCTGGATATTCCCAGGTACCCATGTAAACACAGGACTCCTGAAGAACATACATCGACGAGGAAGCTCTGCTGGGGGCTATAATTTAAGAACCACGGCAGTTGTTGAGGTATAATACCCAGTACTGCTTTGGTTTTGAGCAAATGTTAACGAGCCAACATGTTTGGGTTTGATGGAAAAAATAATAATTCACACAATCCGCCTACATCAAGTGGGTACAACAGGCCAGAATGTGAACAATGGAAACCAAACATAAACAAACACTTCATTTCACATTTCGCAAAATGGTTAAATGTTTGTGTGCGACACCCTTGTGAATGCATGCGCCTGGCTTAACAGCATGGTTTATGCTAAACATGAGCAAAGTTCTCCAAGCACAGACGGGGAGAGAGCAACAGACGAGGCGAACATTGCAGCAGCAAAGTCAGTTTAAATAAGGCATGAACCGCCATGTTTTGCTTTGTGTCTAAACCATAGATTCAGGTTAATGGTTTTTTCTTGGAGTCACAACTAAAATATTCAACTATTCAATTTCAAATTGATCAAAATAAGAAGCAGTTTCAACCTGAGCTTTACTTACATATTAATTGAAACCAAATCTTTTCAGTAACTTAATTTTTTTTTAACAGAATCAACTGATATTTGAAGCATTAATATGTTATAAAGTAGATATACTAAGATATAATTTGAAAATGTAGGTCCAAATGTTGTTTCAGGTTTTCATATACAATTTCGCTGATGAAACATGAATGTTTTTGTTCCATTTGTTCTCAATACAAAGAAAACCACATCACATATAATGTAAAACAACACTTTTCTCATGCTTAGTTTGGTATGTAAACACACTTTGTGGGTATTCTTCTATGGTGTGGAAGTGTGGCATAGACAACTCTGCATCGATATTCATCATAACATTTGTTGTTTTTTCTACAGGCAAAAGCCCACAAACCAATGTAAACAACTTTAGGATCACAACCCACAGCTTGAGAAACACTATTTTGGGGGAGTGAAAGACACACATCTCAGTTGTTTATGGTCATCTATCAAAGGTGTAAATGTTTTAGAGTGCATATAAAAGTAGAAGACCATTTAATGAAAGCGAGAGGAGAGAAAGGAGGACAGAAGTGCAACGCCAGGGCTGCTTCAGCAGTTTGCTATTAGTGAGTCACAGTTTGATGAATTTGATGAAAATCAAGTTAATTCTCAGACACGATGATGGACACAGACCAGATGCAAGTGCTGTTCTGTGTGTGTGTGTGTGTGTGTGTGTGTGTTCCAGCAGGCGTTATCAACTTGACCCTTTCCATCCACCCAGGCTGCAAGCACTTGAGATGGGAGTCCCTCCAACCCGTCGGCAGTATCAGTTAAAGCAGACAAAAGCGTGCACGTGTCGAGAGCTGGAGAGATTGTGGCCGATAGCAAATGCTGAAAAACCCTACTCAGTCAGATAGCCGGTCAGCTTCAGCCACTTCAGAGACACTCGTCGCCGACATTATCAAAGCATCACACTCGCCACACCTGCACCTTTCACTGCCTCCTAAATCAGGTTTTCACTAGAGGAACTGATATCGCTGCTTTTAGGCCACAAGTTTGAACATTTGACACCTGACTGAGGATGCTAATTTCTCAAACTGAGAAATGAAACCGAGTTTACCAGCAGAAAATGTGTTTGAATAACCAAATGTACCCATTGTCGTGATGAAATGCAGGCTGTGGTGAATGCATTAGAGGTGTATTGCTATATGTAGGCAGCAGAAGCGATCACGATATCGAACAATTTGTTCCGGAGTGAGTGCTCAAGTGCTCAGATGAGTACTGTGCTCCTACGTAGATGGCGAACAATCTGCTTATTGCTATTCTTGTTGCTCACAAGGGGTTTGCCAAAATGTAAAGAGAAGAAGCTTGTGCAGTGTAAATACTGGCTTCAAGCTCTGGACGTGTGTCTCCAAGAGAGAACAGACGTGAGCGTTTATTCTGTGTATAACAGGGGACAAGGATTTTGACTCGACAGATTGATATCTGAACTCTAAGAAAGTCTTTCAAAAAAAGCTCCACTAATTTTGGAGGATTCACAGTTCAAATAAAGATACTCAATTTAAAAACATCAGACATTTAGCATTTCTATGTTTCATGCTTCTGAAAAGAAAACCCTTCATTTTAAAATCACAGTGCCCCCGTTTGGCCAGAGGGGGGCAGTGTTGCAATCAATCTCCAGTCATTTTATTGAAAGAAGAAGGGTCAAGCTGAGTCACATTTCCACTATTTCCACACCTAATGAAACAATAAACAACAATAAACATACAACATTATGAAACCTTCATTGGAAAACTATTGAAATAGATCAAACTATATCTTTTTTTACTTTAACATTGATCCCAATTGAATCAGATTGAAGAAATATCTTATGAGTCACGTGTGCACACCGGACCAACTCGAGCATTGTTCTTAGGTTCCACTGTCTGATCTTCCAATAGTCGACCCAACGGGCAATAATGTCTTGTATCTTCGCTTCCCAGCAGCGTATTAGCAACACTAGTTTTGGTTTCTGCAATATGCTTCGTCTGGTCTCTACCCTTCAACCTGCTCATCATGTGTGGCCCTACCAGGAGAATAATACTCCACCTGACAAAGCTCTTGGAGTCCTAGAGACACAAAAACGTTCCCACCGAGGTAAGATGGTGATCCTATTGGGAAAGAACATCGATGTGGATGCATTATGATGTGACATTACGATACATTACATCCTATTTTGGGACTCATTTTCACATGCATGTTGTTTTTTAAGCATTCTAATCACCATTTAATAATTAAATTTTTTTCCCATCCATAATCCCCCTGTTTTGATCTTTCTGCCAACAAAAAACAACTTTACCCACTGTATAACTAAAACTAACAAATCACTGCTATGCATCTCAACGCAAAACTACAGTTTTTTGTAAGCTAGTAGATAAGTCCCATTCATTCAAAATAACAATATAAGAAATCAAAATGATCCTGTAAATTTAGACTAATAAATAGAAACCTCCTGAAGAACAGCAGAATATGTCTTGAGGAGGGCGGCATGCACAGAACAATGGAAGAAGCGAGTTCACAAAATGTAAAGAAAACCACACAAAAAAGGTGGTTTCTATTGATCTCGGAGTGGATCTCCCTTGAGCTTTATGATCAATGCTGCATTTGTGCAGATTATCTACTGGGTAGTTTGTAATAAAGCTTTTATGATTTCTTTATGAACACCGTCTCTTTCATGCAATCAAAAGAAAATCCTAACGAAAACACTGCACACATGAAAAATTTGAAGTAAGCGGTGACACAACTGCATCTGGAACAGCAATCGTTACTCCTCCTCTGCCGTCCTGCCTTTTAATTAACACGAGAGGAGCAGGTGCAGTTCCACGTAATGATTCCTCCAAACGCAGCGACAAGCCTCAGTGCGAGCTCGTACGCCTGCTGTGACGACTTCTGCAAACAGCAGCATGGATGATTCATAAAAAGCAGGGGAGTCACTCACATCAAGGACAGTTTCTCTCATCGTATGTGGGTTTTTGGATGCTGGGAAACGCCAAATGACAGCCTGATCGCTCTCCTGTCTTACATGGCTCTCAATAAAACCCAATTCAGGCTGAATGAATAAGGAAAGATTCACAGTGAGCTCCCAGAACTTTTCCATCTCAGCCAAACTCCCTGGAAAGACACGGAGAGAAGACAAAACCGCAGACGGTAACCAGATACTTGCGACGAGCCGGGCTGTGCCTATGTTTGGCTTTTGTTTCCAAATGGGAGTTGGAGTGTTGTGAAGGTTCTTTGATTAAGACTAAAGATCCTTTGAGGGTTTTACTCATCTATATTTATACAGATCCTGGCACAGACCGTGGTTAAATATACTTCTTCTAACCACCATACACTCTTTATACATTATGTTTTAATGGTATACATGCATCCTCGCTCTGTCTCTTTATTTGTCTCACATTCATTAATTGTGTTATTTTTATTTTTAATCTATAAATAGCTGCGCAGGCTAATGTTAAGCTGCCGTAATCTCTGACTTCCTCCCAATGGGACGCATAAAGTGTTATCTTAAATAGACGAGGACGCGACAGACGGATAAATCAATGACGGGATGAGAAGGAGTGAGGTAGAAGAGAGGTTTGAGGATGCAAGAGAGAAAGAGAGAGAGAGAGAGAGAGAGAGAGAGAGAAAGAGAGAGCGAGAGAGAGAGCGAGTGAGAGAGAGAGAGAGAAAGGTAAAAATGGCGTTCAAGAAGTGTAATGCTGCAACGGGAAGAGCGGAGAACAAAAAGCACTGAACTAATGGAAGGAGAAGAAAGTGAAAAAGGGTGCGGCAAGTGAAGAAGCTTAATGATCACTGGAAGTGACTCAACTCACCAGCGACTGCCAACGAACTAAACACCATCACCCTGCAAATCCAGAAATAAATTGCTGGAAAGTCATGACAAGATTTACTTTATGACGACTGCCAGGAGAGACCTTAAAACATTACGGTGCAAACCGAGATTGACGTCACCCAAGCTTACAGCGACACAAACCTCTTCTGCACCATTAGATTTAATGCTTGATAATCAGCAATTATTTCACCGGCTGGAACGCTTAAAGGTGCAAAGGCCAAAAAAAAAAAAAAAAATGAGCAGCAAAAGACAAAACAACATTCATAATGTAATTTCAAAAACAACTGTGTGATGTGCTGTTACAAAAGCAAACTTATCAGAGTTTGGTTAAATGAGTCACTCAAAAAGCAAAAGGATGAATAACAAAGACATGCTGAAGGCCTTGGGCATCACATAGTGGTGTAGCCTGCAGGAGAACCAGGAACGCTCTATTCTCTCACTGGACACAATCTGTAACTCTGCAAATACTCACTGAAAAAAGAGCAAAAGACCAGACTGCAACTACGAAACTTCACATTGTGCCCCTTTGAGAACACTAATCTCTATTACACCAAGTAGGAACGAGGAATAAAGTCAAGTTTGTAACTAGTTTAGTTTAATATTAATTCTGAAAACCAGAAGACACAACCAGTCCAGTTCTGTGTAAAGCTAACAAGGTGGATTGGTAACCAGTACACAGACAATTGATCAACTCAACTTTTTTTCTAAAGCATTCTGAAGAAAACCAGAGCTGAACCAAAGTGCTATAGCAAAATATATACATAAAAATCTAAAAAGATGAGGTGCAATAAATAAAAAAATCAATAAAATACCAATCATTTATATATTAAAGTCAGTTTAAGTTAAGGCAAGGTACGCCTCGGACACGTCATGTGTCATTTACATGACACATACAAAGACAGCAATCGCACAAATTAATGCTCAATATATAGACTCTAATAACTTCAGATGCATGTGTTTAGAGAAAATAGTGCTAATCGCCATCGTTTTTCATCATTTTAATAAACACTTTGCAAGAAAAACATGAAAAAACATTGTTGTTGTTACGTACTGTATTTCCAACATCTATGTTCTATACTTGTAAAATGTATAAGGCGTATAAAATGTACAAGTTGTGAGACTAATCCACACTTCAAAAGACGGAGAGGTTGATGATCTACTACAAAGTACTAAAAAACACATTCCAAACCTCATTATGTGCCTACTGACGGTGTAGAATTGTGTTATTTTCGTATTCAACTTTCAGCGCTGAAGCTTCTGCTAAAATTACAGTCTGAAAGTCGTTGCCCTTTTCTCATTGATGAGAGCTGCTGAGTGGCCAACTTAATTATAATGCACCGGACTGCCAGCAGAACCTCCCAGCATCAGCTCCTTTGCAAGCCAAAAAAGGTCTTTGTCCTAATAAATGTCCCGTGTTATAGACGTTACCTTGCCCAGTTTAACGTCCTGTATTCACTAATCATGCTCGCGTGTTGATGGGATTCTCACTGGACTCATGAATCTGCATGATGCTCACATGGTAATAGCCTTAAAGGTTTGAGAACTGGGCTGGGGTCCATGGTATTGTTGACTGTAATCCCAAGATAAGCAGTAAAAATGCCGAAGCGGAGAAGCCGAATGAATCGAATTGTGCTGTCAAAAAGCTTTTGAGAGAAGTGCTTGTAACGCTCCCGCTCCTCAGCAACCAGCATCAGCGGAGTAGACGGGAATGTGTGTAACCAGAAGTGAGAGGAAGCGTAGAAGAAGAAATCAAAATAAGTGTTTTGAGGAAGCCGTCCCCAGGATAATTGAGGGGTTGAGCAAGTTAATTATCCAATTCTGAATAGAAATCTGTGACTGGATTCGGCCCTGACAGGAGACAGACAAGAGTCCCGCTGCCTCTCTTCACGGGAGTGTCGGGATAAGTCACTCCGCGGAGGATTGATATTCCCTCGCCAAGGTGAGCGGAAGAGGTGCCAGAGGAGAGAAAACAGTGTGGGAGTACAAGTGTGTGTAAAGTCCTTGTTTTCAAAGTGGATCTGACACAAAAGAGACGGCGTGATAAGGAGGCTATATATAAACCCCACGCCGTGGGATTAGGGACGGAGTTTCAGGGCATTTTCAGCACGCGTCTGTGTTTGTTTGTCTGCAGTCCACTTCGTAAAATATATGCACGTGTCACATTTAAAAAAAGATGCAGACTCAAGAGTTCTGGTAGACATTTCTCTCATTTTTAGAATTTCATCCAGATAGCGATAAGATAATCTATAATGGGCATAATGCTACATTTCATTGCTTCACAGAGAAAAATAATGTTCAAAATGCCATAAGAGGATAAATACATAACAGGATAAAAACACCATCACAGGAAAGACATAGTCAAAAGAACAGTTTATCATAAAAATATCAAAAAAAATGATTAGGAAGCTTAAAGTGGAAGTAGTTTTCAGTACTGCTCAACAGATTAATGGAGACTAGGATAAGTGATGGTTTGAGATTTTTTCCTCCGCGTTAGATGATTTAACAGGCGAGTGTGGAAGAGATTTTAAATACTCTTTTCATGATTGTACAGATTTCCTCTGGACCCGTATTGTTTCACATTGTTATGTTGCCTGTCGTGCCTTGTTGAATGTGTTGTAACGAAGAATATTTAGACTCTGTTTATCAATCATAGCATTAATAGGAGGAAAGAACATTGTTATCTAAAAAGGTTAGAGGAACACGTGACTTATTTTAGAACTTTATGAATGGAATTCCCAGAGCATTATGAATCACACACTTTTATGGAAAAGTAAGTGAACACACACACATATACACATACACACACACACTGTAGATAATCCAAGGATGGCCAAATTTTCATTAATTCATTATAGAACCGACAGTATTTTTTAACTGTATTAATGAGTTAACATGTTTCAATCAAGTTATACGTCATAAAACAAATATCTGAAGCAGTTAATCTCAACTCAGTGTAGATATTCGTCAGATATACGAGTACTATGAGACTATATGTCGTATTTTCCTTTATATAGTGAGAAAATAAGCAGAAAAAAAAGATTATTTATGCATTTTGATAATGTTTAAGTTTCTTTTGCATTGTTGGTTCCTCAAAATGAGGAAAGTTTTCCACAATAAAATTGTATAACTGACCAGAAGAGAATGGTGCACCATTATATTTCAGCTAATTTAACTAAATTCAGCAATGCCAGAGTCTATTAAATAGCTCTTTCCATCGTGGTAGCCACAGAATCTAATCAACTGCATCACGAGCAGAACACTATTTCAAGTTGATGATTTTCTAAAGTCATTTAAAGTTGCATAGATCCATCCATCCAGTGCTTTGTTGTTTTCAGGGTCTCAATCCCATTTAACTATAATGGAAAGCAGGGTACACCCACGACAGAAGTTACAGCTACCTCAAGATACATCTTTAAAAAAAAAAAAGAAAAAAGATTCTGCATTTCCTGCTACATCAGTAGTTTCTGCCCGACAGTGACTTGTGCCTATAGGTGCTGTTAATATGACTCACCAGGCGTGAGTCACGAGTGCTAAAACAAACCACAATAGTCAGGTTGTCATGGTTTGCGCCGCTCAGGGCTGCAAAGACGGGCACCCATATCATTTGTGACACCCCACCACTCCTTTCTCCACCCCCACCCCCCCGATTGGCTTCCTCCTGTCTTCACACTCGCCTTCCCTGCCTCCGCTCTCATCTGTTTTAGGCCGTCTCTCCATATCAAATTGCGATCTGTCTGTGTATGTTATTCATCCCACAGACTGTCTTCATACATTCCCACGGGATAAATTGCTATTTTGCGGTATTTCATACAGCAAGACGTCTCTCCATCAACTGCTTTTAAATGAAGACGAGCGCTTGATGAATTATATCCGTTTCTCACCATCCGTCAATCAAACCTGTGCCTTCCAGCTGCACTTGCTGTGTTATTTTCTGCACTCAGGATAAAAGCCACTTTTTTTTTTTTTTTTTTAAACATGGGAGGGAAAAAAAAAAAGCTAATCCACTTGCCTCTCAGGTATTTTCAATGCATGAAAAAGATTTTCTGAGGTGAAGCCATTTCCTAATCCAAGCTGCGCTGCTGGCCTCGGCGTGTGAATATCAATTTTTAGGAAAGATGTCAGACTCAGACGCTCCGCCACCCACAGGGAAAAAAAATCAGAGACTTCGGTAAAGCTATCGTAAGGAGGAGAGAGAAAGAAAGCAGCAACAGTCAAGATGTAAGTACAGCAGTCTGTGCTAACGAGATGAGGCCGGTGCCAGAAAGAAAATGTGGGTTTTCAAGTGTGTGTGAGCCTGCGCCTGCTTGTCCTTCCTCTCCACCTGATGAGGGCTGAGTGCTGGCACACTTCATGTCTTGCCCCCACCCCCAACCCCCCTTCCTTGGCACTGAAGGTTCAGTGGCTAAATTGCAGCCCCTTTGGTAAGCATCCAAAAACAAGTAACCTGCAGAGAGGATGAACCGGAAAAGCTTTAGGATGACGGGGATTTTCTACAAAAAGAAAAGAGGAACAGAAGCCGTTGTAGAAATGGTGTAGGACGTGGTAAATATGTCAGACACGGTGCTCAGGCAATGAATTAAAAAACAACACGCTCAGTATGTTTGTATTCAGCTCCCATCATTCATAATGCAAAATTAATAAAGACCAAAACACAAATGCGCACAAACAGAATCACCTTAGCGTCTAAAAATACCACCCGATTCAAGCCTTCCAGCGCGGCCATGTGGGGGGACTCAGCAGGGGGCCTGGCGCAGCAGAAAGCCGTCG
>OMNM01027608.1:10265-22231 GCA_900302745.1 Parablennius parvicornis | reverse complement strand
GGGGGGGGGGGCTGCCCTGCAGTCACTTGTGTTCTCCCTTATTTTGCCTTTGTGGCTCGCTTTTGTGGCCGTCGACTATTTTCGTACACTTCGGCCTCTCGGCCAAGTGGCCAGGCGAGAGAGCTGCGGGGCGATCGAACTGTACGGAGCACATGCAGACAACTCGGCTCGACGCAAACGAGGAATCAAAAGGTCGCGGGCGACACCGAACGACTTTACAACCAAAATATAAAGCGGATGGATCCAATACAGCAAAACTGGGGTTTAAGAGAGGCCTTCCCCATGTATGTGTGTGTGTGTGTGTGTGTGTCAGTTTAATGATATCGCAGGCTGGAGGGTGAATCCTGCTCATCCATGTGTATGTGTATGGCCACAGAGCGTGCTTTCATCTGCCATTGCACGCTGGGGATGGTTTCAGACTGTGGGCGGAGGTGTGAGTACAGCCACAGAATAACAATGAGGAGGGAGGACACAGGAATCACCACGCAGTGAGTGTGCATTAACAGACCACAGAGATGAGGGGAAGCACAGGAAAACAGAATGTATGCACAGACACACACACACACACACACACACACACACACACACACATACAGAGCATCCTGGATGTAAAGGTCGTCACTTATCCTCCAGCAATTCAGGAGCAAAACCATTAAAACCATTTCTGGTATTTCAAATTTTTCAGTATTAATTAAAGCTCTCTTGCTGATTCGCTTGTGATAATCTGATTATATGACAAAGGTGATTTAAGATTTGCATCAATGCATCTCCTGCACCTTTAAGTTAAGCAATACCTCCCACCATTAAGATCAGCAAAGTCTATTTTTATCTATATTTCCTCAAGGTGAGAGAGACATTACGCGGGGTAGATTAGTCGATTCTCTCACACACCGACATGACTCGACGTAGATTCCGAATCAGACTTTTTCTTAATGCTAAACTGTAGTTTTTAGCTCTACACTGAGCAAAACAAGTTGTGTTTCACAATCAGAAATTATATGAGTAATTTAGAGAATCCCCCCGCAAAACTGACTGCTCTGCATTGCCTACAACTGTAATAGTTAACACTCTCATGGATTTAAATTAAAGAAAATATAGGTTTGAATTGGTTCTTGTTGCTTGTAGCCGTTACTTTTATAAGCTTGCACAGAGAAAAGTGGTTGTCTCAAGTGAGAACGATCCCAGCTTGTGTTTCATTGGGGCTCTTTCTTTCTACACTTTGAGTGCTCTCCATCGTTCTCTGGGGGATTTCCTATAGAAAAACGTTTTGAGGTCGGAATGTGAGCGTGTACGACTTTGCGTCTCTTTGTGTTTGTCCCGAGATGAACTGGCGACCTGTCCGCAGCGCAACCCGCCTTAAATCAGACGGGATGAGACACTAAAGATAAATGGATGGATTAACCCTTTCCTGAATTGATGTCTTCTTCCTCTTCTCAAGGATTTCATGGAAGAAGACCAAGCTGTTCCTTGAATTATTTTCTCCTTTCCATTTAACTTCAACGTTTCTGAAAACATTGATAAACATACCTAAAATGAATGTTCTGCCCTCCTTCGTCCTTTTGTTGATGCAACAACCGGCCGTATTGCTGCCAAAGATTCCCTCAGCGTACTGTAAAATACTCTCTGTGCTTATATATATATATATATGTAATACTGCTAATTTGGTTTGCTAATCCATTCATCAGCTTGATGTTGACATTTGAGAAGCTGCACTTTAGCACAGCGGGGTGTTAATGTTGTTAGTGGAAATGCTCCCGCTGCTTGAAAGAAGGGAAAACTGTTTCCTCTGATAGTTTAGACACCTGATGTTGTTTATTGGAGCGACTGTCGTCAACCTCTCAGCCAAACTTTAGCCTCTTATTATAGGATGTATATGAAACCATTATTTTGGGAAAACAGCTTGAACCACACTTTCTGCTCTCACTTTAAACCCAGCATGGTATATCTGTTCTGTTCTACCGGATCAATCCATCAATCACATGAAAGTGATGTGTGTCTCCAGATAACGATGACCTACTTCCCACAATCTCAATCTTTTTCTTTTCAACCTGCAACAGACAAAATACTCAGTTAAAAAGCCATTTTTTACGGGCTTTGTTTTGCCATTTGTCGGGTCTTCACTTTAGATAAAACTAAAGATTTTGTTTATTTGGGTCTTGGATGACCCATAAACTTAAAATCAGTCTGAGTAATAAATTCCTCTGCAAAATGCTCGATATGTTCCAACACAGTAAAATCTGATGCTTTTTTATAAAACAGTGAATTTGTTACTGTTAATGGTAAATTCATCTTTTTACATTTAGTGCAACACAAAGCCAGCTATAATAAGTGGATTATGAGTGTATAGCACCAAAATATTTACAAGCTATCAGATTGTGACGGAACATTATGGCGTGAAACAATGAATTTATACAGACGGAATCAGTTTTTACGGGTGCTTTGAATAGACGTGCATATAGGACTGATTATTAATCTTACAATGCCTTTAGAAGTGAATGTGTGTGTATGTGTGTGTGTGTGTCCGGCTTTGTATTTGCCCAGTGATGGGCTTGGCTCCAGGGCTTGGCAAACCTATACTGGACATTGCGCAATAGAAAATGGATGGATGAATGCATGAATCTAGGTGATCACTCAGGGTAAGTAAGTGGTGGTTTGGTATAAGACATGAGTGCGTGCGCTCTCCCTCGTATTTCTGTTGCTTCCTCCAGATCACCTGCTTCCATCTCACCCCGTCCCCTACCTTCGATATGATTACACCAACAATCTCCTTCACACGTCCATGCATTTTTCCATCCAAACCATAGTAGCGTGTGTACATTGATGACGTTCAATGGAAATACTACCATGAATGAATAATGTACCTGTACTTTCAACTTACAAAAAAGAAAAAAATAAACTTTCATCAGGCTGGAGTTATTAGTTCCTCCTGTGAATGATGCAGGATGTGACTCGCAGCTTCTCTCTGAGCTCAGGTTCTTTGATTTGTGCTTGTTACCAGAGTGACACTTCACCCATTTTATGCAAGACTTCTCCTACGAGCACTCTCGTTACCGATAAGGACGGCGTGACATGGAGCCCGAGCTACAGTAACGTCGCTGAGCTCAACTGGACACACATTTACATTTACAGACATCAAAAGCAGTGACGATGGGAAGAGCAGAGGGAAAAGCACCACCGAGGGAGAGTCTGACAGAGAAAGCATCGTGTTTAAGAGGAGGATAAGCACCGATAAAACAAAGATATTGACTGAAATAAGAAAGTCTCTCCGTGTCTTCCATGCCATGATCTGAAAAATATGTGATGAGTACACAATAAAAGAACATAGGGAGAAATGAATAAAGAAACTGGTGGAAAGAAAATGAGAAAAAGCGCATTTAAGGTGAGTGCTTTTCCATCTCGGGGTGCCTTTATATTCACAACTCATATTGATGGGGATTAAGCAGAAACACCTGAGTCTGGGATCACGCCTCCATAGAAATGACAGGCTTTCCGTTTGCCCTTTAAATCCTTTTAGGAATCAGAGATTACGCCTGCACACATACACGTGTCAACACATTAGAGTACGCACACCCGCTAGCCCCTCAGCTCTTCAAGAAAATGGCTGACGGATCGCCTTCAAGAAGAATGTGTGTATGGCACATAATGAAATGTTGTCAAATCAATGAAGGAAACAACAAATGCGAAGATAACAAATTGTTCAGATTCTCTGACCATCCCCCCTACACGAGCGCGCACACACAAAGTAACACACTCAACCGATCTCTGACCCACTCACATGCGTCAGCAAAGGAACCCTTGCTGCCAACCGACATCATGACGGCAATGACACAGAGGCGAGGCACACTACGAGGAGATGGGGAGTGGGGGCAGATGACTCAACCAAGGTGTTCAGTGTGTGTGTGTGTGTGAGTGCGTGTGTGTATTTGTATGTGTGTGTCTCTGTTTCTCTCTCAGTAAGAGTCCTGAAGACACACTGGAGTTGCTACCAGTTTAACAGGTCAGGGTTAGTTTGATTCAGAGGCCACATTCAGCCCAATTTCATCTCGAGGGGGCCGGGCCGGTAAAGTTGTATCGTAATAACCTTTAAATTTAAATTTTTATTCTTTTTCTTTTGCAAAGTATACATGATGAAAGTCATTACGATGAAAGTGAAGTGCAATTACTACTGGAAATGACTACATTCTCAGCATAAAGCCATTTTAATGAAACCTTCAGGTGCAAAATGCAGTCAAATGTAAAAAAAAAACCTGCTTTATGCTTGTTTTTATGAAACATGGACGTGAGGATAATATTAGTTTGCGCGCAATGATCTTGGTGTTGCGTCCAATCTCTTAAAAAAATGTGTTTGTTTTTTTCAATCTAAGTTTTCTTTGACATTTCTACAATTTGCTTTGCTCGCCGAGCCAGATTGGATTTGCCCCAGGCCTTATGTTTGCCTTAAAAACTCAAAAGTGTTCATACTTCCCAATTACAAAGGGAAGTGTGAACAGAGATAGGTTCAAAGCTAGTTAAATTGAAATAAATCATTTCCATTGAATAATGAAAAAAGGTTCATTGTTCATGTACTTCCTGTACAAATATGCATGCCATCCTTAAAGCCACATCTGACTCAGCTCCATGACAAGAAGGTGATAAAAGGAATAATCCATATCCAGTTATTACATTTTCTCTGTGCCTTGCCTCCATTAGGTGATTCAGCAAATTGAAAAGCTACAAAAACTCTGATAGCATTTTTACTGCTATAAACTAATGATAGCCATCACCATCGCTTTTATCCTATTCTGCAACTCCTCCAAACAAAGCGAAGACCAAGGAACATCAAACATTTCAAACAGAAATTCAACTCTGAACTACCAAAACTGGGAATATTTACTTTCAATATCAAATAATTGGTATGTAAATGTTTTAAATATTCATATGAAGTCAAATCCAGTCGAATATTCTTGCACAAACTGGGGAGGAAGGGAAGAAGACAGCTTCTCACCAACAAGTAAAAAAATCCCCAAACCTCTATGAATTACTAAATTTCACACTACATCGTAAATATTTTATCGACACAGACTCTGAGAGGGAAAACAGCAATTATTTGATATTAACATTAGCAGACAGGAAGTTACCACTACTGACCCCTGGCAGGATCAGGGTGTATAGAACTCTGCAACTCATCAGTAGTTAAAGTGTTTGTCATCAGCTTAGATCCTCTCACTTACAAAATGCTCTTCAGGGAGCCAGAAATACACAGCCGATTACTAAAGACCATTTAAAACACCGGCAGATAACATGTGACGTGAAGGTGGAGCTGCAGGCTGGAAAACACGTGACCGATTGCACGACCAAGTCAGGAAGACATAAACAAACATCTTGCCTGATCAATGGATTTACAGATATGCATGAAGTATGTCAACAGCAACGAGGATACTGGCACAATGAGCGTAACACATATGATTCCTGCATACTGAGTATCTGCTCAACCGAAAGCACCGCTTGGCCACTATTTCCATATTATAGTGATCCTTCACCATAGAGGACCATCTGCTCCACGGAGTTCAAACACACAGTCCTGTGATGGTGCTTCTACATGAGATACCCCGCTGTGGAAAACCCAGCACAACACCTCCGGACGCGAGCGGGCCATGACTGTTTAATTTCCACTGAGAATGGACACACTCTCAGAAACTTAATCTGAAGATAAGCAAGGATTTTTAGGCGTATTTGCATATTTTCATGCATTCAATTCCACAATAAGTTAATGGTACTTTATCAGAAGGAAAAAAAAATACTGTGGTCTCCATGCAGAAAGCCAAATGGCCACACACACACACAAACACACACCAACACTGTAAACACAGTATTTAGTTTCAGGGTCAAGTGTCAATTGTCCAAAGTGCTCTCTGTTGATGAAGCCTCCATTTAGACAATGTAATTTATCTTCCCATTTCAAGTATGAGCGTAACCGCAAATATGTGTAAATGCAATCAAAGTGATTACATAGTTCATTTAAACTATTGTGCTTATCAAGATAAACAACACGCTATCCTCGTTTGTGAGCACTTTGCCAGTTGCTTGTGGATAAATGCACAGCTGCAAACTACTGGCTGGATCTCTACAGTGACCTATTTCAATGAGACATCTAGAGGATGTTTGTGTGTTCTATTTATACACAATGAAAAGCATAAATTACTGGTAGGTGCAGCGCGCTGAAACCAGGCGATGAAGAGATCAACAACGATCACGAGGTGTCTTACCTCGCCGAGGTGGGGAGTGGGATTGAATCCACACAGATTGCAGACTTCCTTCTTGCACTCGGTGCACAGACTGTAGTTGGGCGTTTCTCCCGACCCGACGTTCAGATCCACCTTGCACAGGGGGCAGTTCACTTTGGGAGCAGGAGCAGGAGCAGGAGCAGGAGCAGGAGCAGGAGCAGGAGCAGGAGCAGGAGCAGGAGCAGGAGCAGGAGCAGGAGCCGGAGCAGATGACTTCTCTTCCTGCTCCACAGAAATGGTTCTCAGAGGCTTCTTGGATCTAGCGGGTGGTGTGTCAGGAGCGGAGTCTGAATCAGGTGGTGACCCGGGAGCTGAAAAGGGAGAATCAGGAGGTGAACCGGGTCCAGAATCTGGAGGAGAGCCCGGTCCGGAATCAGGCGGCGATCCAGGTGGCGATCCAGGTGGCGATCCAGGCGCAGATGTTTTATCTTCCTCTCCAGTGACGAGATTGGTGGCTGAGCTCAGCAGGGACGATCCAAAGCTGAACATTTGAGACGCGGCAGCGGGCGGTTTAGCCGATTCTGTCAAGCCTCCAAAACCTCCAAACAACTTCCCTGCCACCGACTCCTCCTGTTTCGGTGCGGCCTGCGCTGGAGGCTTGGACGATTCCATCAACCCTCCAAACCCGCCGAACAGTTTCCCGGTGACGGACTCGGCAGCTTGTGAAGCAGCTGGAGGAGGCTTAGCTGCATCTGTGAGGCCTCCCAAACTGATACCTCCAAACCCGCCGAAAAAGCTGGAGTCCTGTTTGGCTTTCGCCGGAGACTGCTGAGGACTGGACTTCTGCTGGATGGGGCGGCCAGTTTTGGGGTCGATCTTCGGGGATCCTCCCAGAGAGGAGCCTGGGGAAAGAGGTCCTGGAGATGTGGGACCGGGGGATTTCTGCCTCGGCGTCGTTGGCGGCGTCAACCCCTGATCGGAGGTGCTCTGCTGCTTTATTAGCAGCTTGCCAGGTTTTCCAGACGCCTGCCTCTGAGGCGACGCCGGGGCCGAACCTTGCTTGGGCTTCGTCAAACCGGGAGCGTCCATTCCTCCCATCGCTCTCTGCATCTGACAGTTCAAACACAGCCACTCTTTTCCCTGCGTGGAGAAAAAAACAGACGGGTTAGATGTGACTGGGACTGTGAATTGTTGTGGGCACAATCACAAATATACAAACAAGTGCACTTGAAAAATTACATTTCTTTGTTCGAAGTAAACAAAAAAAGAGCAGTAATTTAAGAAGCTGTTACAAATTATGCATACAGAGCATATAAACGCTTACAATCATGCAGTATATATCAGCACCTGCTTTCCTCTAAAAAAAGCTTTGTTACAGGACTCGCTGTTTTTTCAGTGTTTTCATATCTCCTTGGTTTCCAGAGTGTACAAGCACAGAGTTCAAAGGGACCAATGTTGACAGTTTGATTACAATCTAGAACAGAACAATGTCTCTTTATTTTCTGTTTACTGCTGCTCATTGAATAAATCTGATGGCATGACTTCAAATGAGATTGAAGCCTGTTGCTGCTACTCTAAAACCAAAGAAAATCTGCTATTCTGCAAACTGATCTTTTGGTCCAGAATAACAAATCCTAAGAAAATGAAACCAAGCGATTATGTTGTGCTGCCGTCATGGCAGAGGCCAGCGTTTACAGTCCATGTGTGCCTGAGAGTCCTCGCTGGTTGGCAAAGTATCTTCCTGTGGCCATGACATGAGTCACCTTGATCAACATTCCCCGAGTCCATATGGTCCCTCTGTTCCTCAAATCGTGTGCCATTCGACTGAGAAAAGCTTCCGCTGCCAGGCTCAGAGAGCAACAATATGCTATTTATGGGTTTGTGTTGGATTCAGCTTCACTGTATTGCACTGAATTGTTATTCCACCTTATGTTAAAATACTAAAATAGTACTGTTTATTGAATAGTTGAATCGAGCACATTTTCTCTGCGTCCAAATATTCCATGATGTTGATTAAACTGGACGGGAAAAATGACGAGTCGGGAGAGTTCCTATCTGCATATTTAAAATGTATTTTCAGTGAGAATAATTAGAAAACCACAATTGCATTTTTGTCTTTGTGATCTGCAACAGAAATCTGATACTTCAACACACACAAAATATGATCATGTGTGACCTTTCCCTACCCTCAGTCATCAATAACAGGAACAGACTTGTGTATTATCAGATAAATGTCAGCTTTCTGACTGCAGACTGGAATTTATTATTAACATTAAGATTTCGGAACGCTTGAAGCTCTATATCTATCTAAGACGCAGACATTAGATCAATCGAGCTATGTTTTGAATAGGAAAAAAAAAAAACAGGAAATGTGTGACTGTCTTACCGCTGAATCTGGGGGGCTGAAACCACAGAGGCTGCAGACCTGGTTCTTACACTCAGTGCAGTTGTTGTAGTTTGGAGGGTCCTTAGATCCAACGTTTAGCTGGGTGGTCTTACACAGTGGACAGAGTCCACCTGCAGGCTTCCCAGCACCCTGTTGACCAGGAGGCCCAGCGCTCTTTGCCGGACCTCCAGGATGTGCGCCAGGTCCTTGAGGACCTTGTGGATCTTGCTGTTTGGGTCCCAGATTACCAGGACCTTGTTTTGGCGGACCACTTTTTTGCTGGGGAGGGCCAGCCTGCTTAGGACCTGGACCTGGTGGTCCTTGACCTGGTTTGGGTCCCTGTTGGCCTGGGGGCCCTTGACCTGGTTTGGGTCCCTGTTGGCCTGGTGGTCCTTGACCTGGTTTGGGTCCCTGTTGGCCTGGTGGTCCTTGACCTGGTTTGGGTCCCTGTTGGCCTGGGGGCCCTTGACCAGGTGGCCCTTGACCTGGTTTGGGTCCCTGTTGTCCTGGAGGACCCTGACCTGGAGGTCCCTGTCCAGGTTTGGGTCCTTGCTGGCCTGGAATATTCTGCCTGGGGGCCTGCCCAGGAGGTCCTTGGCCAGGACCTTTAGGGCCCTGACCTGGTGGACCTTGACCTTGCCTTGGTCCTTGACCAGGGGGTCCTTGCCCTGGCTTTGTACCCTGTCCAGGTGGGCCCTGAGTCTGTCTTTGAGGTCCCCCCTGTTGTGGTCCCTTGGGGCCTGGGCCTTGCTGAGGGCCCTTCCCTGCTGGTGGCGCAGTTCCGTCTCCCTCCTCTTCATCCCCGAACAATCCAAACTTTGGAATGTTGACGGAGTCACCCATGGAAGTTATGGAGGATGAAACGGAGGATGTCATGGACGACACCGCACTGAGGGGGTTGGCCCCGCTGAGGAAGCTGGAGCCAAACATGCCGGACGACTTGGCCTCTGGGTCTTTTGGCTCCTGCCGAAATCTGGACTCAAAAAGGCTGAGGGATGACGGGCTGCGGCCCGGTGCGGCTCTGCCAGGTGGACCCTGGTTGAAGGCGTCAACAGTTCGACTTTTACTGAGTCCTGCTGGGCCCCGGGAGGCCCCTACCTGCTGGGAACGCTGGGCATCAGATTCTGAAGGTCTGAAACAGAAAAAGAGACATAGTTTGTGTTATCATTGTTTTTGTTATAAATGTTATCACCCACTTTGTTCAAAAAGCTACTGACGCACTTCGTATTTACTCTAATATAACATAAAGTATTTCTTAATAACTTCGAGAAGAATGCATGGTTATTTTTTATTACTCCTCGCTTATTTTTACTGCTTCCTACAATCTTTCACACAACATACATATGATGGGATTATTAGAAGAATAAACTCCCACCTGCACAAATAAAACATGCAAACACTGAAGTGACAGTGGAAACTGCATCACTGTGCCATCATGAGGTGACACTTGACTGATATGAATTCTAGTAGAAAACAACATGAAAATATTTCCCCTCTACTCTTTTGGTTTTCCTTATGGGTATTAAGTGGCATTAATTCAATCTCATTGAATATTCACTGATGCCACAACATCAACAGGCATCACTATGCTGATAATACAAGTTAAGACATAACAGGAGGTCTCAACACGTCATGCTGATGGCACAAACAAAAAGAGGACTTGCGAGTAGCCCTGAGGTGAAAACCGACTGAAAAAGTGAATAGGCTGAATAACATGGAGAACACCGAGACAGAGGGAGAGAAACACTCTGCTCCGCTCGGCTCAGACATCTTCGTTACACAACCTACACAGGAGTGTGAAAGCTAACTGGAGAGACACATCAGGATACTAATGGACTGAATGGCTATTGTTTGATGATTTAGGTATGAAATACATGGCTGGATAGGCTTCTCGGGCTGCTATCTTTAGGCCCCCAAATGGCCTTGCAATTATTAAATTAAATCCACAAGCAATAAAGTTTATTGCTGTAATCAATATAGGATTAGATTTCTTTCTTTTTTTTTTGCAGCTGAGTAATACATGACTGTGCAGGCTATAAGAGTGGAGGTATTAGTGTTGTAATGCCTGCTGGAAGCCACTGCAGAGCGTTTCAGCACCGCGGACAGCGGCGGATGATTTCAGCACCGCGGACAGCGACAGCGCGGTTCACGGTGTCAGTGCCGAATAAACAAAACAAAAACAACCCCCCCAAAAACACACACATTTTGACGTAAAACTTCCAGAAAAGAACCGGAAACGAGTCTATGAGCGATGACATTAACACATCTGTTCTATTTATAGTCGTATTAATATTGATGCACCCTTCCCCCCCCATCTCAAGCTCAGATATAAATAACAATTCTCCCCCGGTGGGAGCCAATTAGCAGAAACGCGCATCATGACATTTTGTCAGGTACCCATCGAGAAATAATTCACCAAGAGGTAAACATCGTTTAATATCCTCTGCATTGGGAGACTATCGGTTATTTTGATCGACATCTTTTGAGAATCACAATGCAGACGATCTCAAATTTCGAATCAAAGTTGTTTTGACTGTGCTTAAAGGCGTCGTTCATACGAGACGGTAAAAAAAGAAAGAGAAAAAAAGAAAAACACTGGGCACGACAGATTCTCTTACCCAGCAGGCATTTCGAGAATTTCGCACAAATATTGGAGGTGTGTCTCTTTACTCTCTGATCTCACTCAGAAAAATCCTTGACGAAGACACAAACACTTCACTCAATCCGCCTTTTCTTCAGAAATACTCAATGCGTTTAACGCACTCATTTGTGTGTGTGTGTCTCTCTGTGTATGTCAGAGTCTAAATACCATCCGACACTATAAGGCCAATTTGGTGACAAAGAGAGCAACCGTTCACATGCATATGATCAGATGCTGGTGATTATTCATGACACTGAGCTCTAAGAATGAAATCATTTCCTCAGGATTAAAATTTAGGCGTCTCTCCCTCCTTGAAGCGTCTTTCCAAATGATGTTGCACGCAAACCACAACACATCCCCTCGTCTAATTGCCCGGTCAGAGTGGATATTCGGAGAGCAAGACAAATGCGGTTTTAAAGCCCTGCCTTCGTGCAGCTGCTGCGCCTCCGGGCTGCCTTCCCTGCGCCCTTGACACGGCGGCGGCGATCTGCCTCCTCTCCTCCTCGCTGAGTTCACTCAGGTTGACCGGAGTCCCATCGGAGACCCTCACGAAGCCGCCCTTCCCGTCAGGTGCCAGCCCCGCCGGTAGCCCAGACGGCGGCCCTTCGCCTCCTTCGAGGCTCGCTTCGTTCCCCATGATCGACCCCTCCCGTTCCTCCGCGTATCCGGATCAATCCGAGCGCGTGTTTTATCCCCAAAGAGCGCAGCGCAGGCGGCGATCCTCGGTGCCACGACG
>OMNM01027603.1:24205-34639 GCA_900302745.1 Parablennius parvicornis | reverse complement strand
GATGTATTTATTAATTGACAGAGGTAATGATTTTATTATATTTTGACCTTCACTATCCCGAGGTTTTTCTTGTTCATTGTTTTTTTAAAATCTTTAACATACTTTTATTTTGTAAATGTGGATGTTTTCATGTGTTCATCTGTCGAGTGGCGGTTTGAATTCCCTGAGCAGAGCTGCCTCGACGCAGCTCTTGGTGACGGCACGTTCCAGTTGTCTCGGAGTTTCCAGGTGGGAATTCTTGAATTCCAAGTCGGTATTCCAAGTTTCCAGTATTACTGACCCCCACCTTGGGGTCTGTATACCTCTTTTTTTATTTTTATTTTTTTTTTCAGTTTTTCTTGTGGGTTTAAAGTTCTTAACTTCTCAAGTTGTTTTGCTGTGAACTGCTTCTCCAGATGTCAAGCTTTTTAAAAATGTATTTTTTCCTCCGAGACACCTGGAACGTAAAACTTTTCTGATTCAGTAAAAAAGAAAAAAAACACTAAGTATTGTGAGGTGGATCCCAAAGGAGTGCTGACGGGGTATGAGTGAGGTTCGTTCTTTCGTTCTGTCCTTCATGTGGAACTCAGGGAAAGATGCCATGGACAAAACCTTTTCGAAGAACCGACCGGCTCTTCCTCTCCGGGTCGATCGCCTCCACTGGAGACGCCAAGCTTTTTTTTTTTTTTTTTTTTTCTTCCTTTGTTTTTTTAAAACTTGTAAAGAAAACTGTGCTTTTCCACCTTCTGAATTTTCCTGGTGTCTTGTCAGTGTTACAAGCTCGGTTCGGGCCGCTGTCAATCCTGACACACACACACACCTACACACACTTTTCACCTCTCAGCTCTTCTGCATGTCATTAGAAACCAAGCAGACTGGCCTGCAGGCAGGGTTTGTTATTTTTAGACTTCCTCTCTTCAGTTTGTGTGTGTGTGTGTTGGTTCTTTTTCCAGGTTTTAAATGGCTTATGATTTGAAATATACAAACACTGGCTAACTGTGACACTGTTGATGCATTTTGTTTCTACATTTCAAAAAAAAAAAAAAAGAAAAACATTTGCGTGTAAATAAAACTAATGAAATAATGTTTGTCTTCAATTTATTTCACTTTAAAAAATTTGTCTATGTATAAGAACATCTTGCTTGAGCAGCGTGTCCTGGAGAACATCTGTATGAGGATTATTAGTTTTTAAACTCTTGATTTCACCAAATAATTTAACAACTCTTCAAAATAAAAAAAAAAATACAAAACAGGACAACTAATCAAGGTAGAAAACTGATTTTGAACTCGTACCAGAAATTCGACAATTCGACTTTTTTTTCTCTTTTCTTTTTTTTTTGCCATGGTTTATTTTTTTACGATCAAAATCATTTTCTCAATTTTGACTTTTTTCACCATTTGGACATCTTGCCTTGCCATTGTTTTTTTGTAATTTTTTTTATTGAAATCTATCAAATTTCAAAATTTTCGTCCTTTCAGCATTTGGTGATCTTACTAAATTATCACCATTATTTTAACTAAAATCCATAATTTTCTGAATTTGTACAGTTTTTGCCATTTTGTGAACTTAATATATAGCTTTTATTAAAATGAAATCCATAATTATCTCAAAGTTTACCATTTCCACTCTTTGGATGTGTCACTATAGACTCACCACCACCCTCCCTTCATAATTTTTAATTAAATTAAAATTTTTACTGTTACAGCCCTCGGCCAGGGCTTCCTCCTCATCTGCCCAGTGTGTTTTTTATGCAAATGTATCTGCGCAGGTGCCCTGCGCGGATTGGCTGGCTCCATCGACGCCCCACCCCTGCTGCAATTTGGCATGTAAATTAGTCCGCGCAGGTGCCGTCCCAAGATTGACTGCTTACATCAACTCCCCGCTCGGTAGGTACCTGGTTGATTCGGAATCTGTCCTGAGGAGAGTTTTGGAGGATTTAAAGACCAGAAGAAGCATTAGTCGGGGCGGCAACTTGTGTGCGCTCGTGGTCATTTTTCCTCAGGTTGCGTGTTTGAATCTCTGCGCTGTAACCACCTTCGTCGTGCTACGTTTGCTATCTGAGGTTTGTGTTTTTGCTTTCCTAGACTTTGGAAATAGCTGCTCTTTGAGGGCCGTTTGGATTTCTTTTAGTTTGTTTAAAACTTGAAAAATTTAAGGAACTGATTTCCCAGCCTACCTTTTTGTTCTATTTCCAGTGACTGTGACACCCTTAGTTTGTTTTTTGGTTTCGGATTGCTGTTAACCTGTTTTGATTTACTAAAGATTTTCACCATTTTAAGGTCTTTCGTGTATGAATATGAACGTGGAAGTGTCTGTTTCTACAGGACCATCAATTTCTCCTCCTTTCCTCTCTCAACAGCCAAAACGGCTTTTGACTTTTGCTTTTCTTTCTTATTGCTCGTTCTCTTTTTTTTCTACACAATAAGTATTATTATTATTGCAAAGTGCATCTGGAGGAAACATTGGTGTGTAATAATATAACTATACTATATTAGGCAGATTCTAACTGTATAATGGAAAACCATTTTTTACAATTTTCACCATTCAGAGACCTTTCCACCCTTTATGATCACAATCAATCATTTAATTCTAATACATTTCTACTATAGCTTTTCCTCCACCCTTCCAAAGACAAAACACGTCGGACTCTTTAGATAATTTTATTTGTCTATGTACAACAAAATCCTGGTTGAGCAACGTGGACTCTGGAAGAACACCTGCAGGGGAAGTAAAAAGAAAAGAGTCAGTGGTCACTTTGTTTTGAAACTCTTGATTTCAGTTAACAGCTTAAAAAAAACTCAAAATCCTTCAATACGTACAACTTTGGACACAGAAGTTTATTTGCTTGGAGTTTCATTCAACAATACATTTTTAGTTATTTTATTACCTTTATTTATGCTTTTCTGTATCTCTTTGTTTTATATGTTTCCTGCGAGCATCTCTACAATAGAACAAACTGAATGTTTGACATTTTTCATTTAACAAACTTTCTCCTGCTTTTCTTTTCACATTTGAGTTTCTCTTATTTAAGGAAAATTCAATATTTTCTGCCATCAGTTATATTTAATGTCAATTTAATGAATACTCGCTTAATTTATAGAAGAATCCCTGCTGGTCGGAAGCATCACGTATAAAACACACATTTTCAACTAAATCTAATTCATCTCGAGCCTCAAAGCTCGTTGAACCTTCAGAATGAGGACAGTATTTACAAAAGTGAACAGTTTTAACTAAATATACTAAACTTCTTATAAGCTCACTAATAATATTTTGCTGCTTTTGTGTTTTTCACATTTTCTAGTGTTTTGAGCCATTTTACCTTTACCTATGCATGATTATATAATTGATTGCAGTTATAACATTTATTTAAATTATTTTCCTAATGCTTTATCAATCACATCATAAGGTATTACCATATAGGCAAAACATTATTTTATAAAAGTTCATATTTCAGTTCTGTGGATGTAAACAAAGAATTCACCTCATTCCTCATCGTCTGGTGGGATCCCCAGTTCCTCGTCTGTCCACTGAGAAGCGTCCGGCCAGGGGAAGTGACCCTGAGGAGAAAGATCAACCAGACATCAGACATTCAGCCTTTTAAACAGAACAGCGAGGATCGTGCAGGAAACCCGAGTTCTGCTTTTTGTCATCACTCGCAGAGAAGTGAAGGATTTCATAGCAGGTTCTCAAAGGTCTCGCTGCTCTGAAACAGCTTGAAATAAGTGTTTCACTCCTAAAGAGCAAAACCAGGAAAAAAAAATTGTGAAAGATGAAACTCGTCACATAATTTAGCTAAAACAATCACTTCAAATTTTTAAATTCAAAAGATGTAAATAGTTTTACTTCCTTTGCAGACATAATGACCACAGTAAGACCAGTTGGATCGACATCATGAACCTGTTCATTAATCAGATTACACACAAGTAATCTACTGTACTGAGAGACAATTCACATGAAGTGAAATCTACAACTGAAACTGAAATCTAAAGCTAAAGATCTATAGATTTTTTTTTTTGTTACTAATTTTTTTCAAGTCCTCAACGTGTTGCACTGTAATCTAATAAGAAAGTTACTTGTACTGGTGTTGAGTTTATTTAATGAGATATGACAATTGGACAACTCTGCACGTCTTAAGGTCCATCACTGTTCAGTGTGTGCAATATAAATAGTTTATTATTGATTTATTTATTCTGTGAGATAATATCATCTGCTGTATATTTCTGATCACTACCAACATTATCGTACAAAACCATAAAATATTGTCAACTTTATCTTCATGTTTGTATAATACTGTTACTATGTTCAAGGCATATTATTGTTTGTTCTTTTACTACTATTTTATTACTGTTTTCCTTTGCGCGACAAAGGGTTATCTAATCTTATCAGTCTGGAATATATGCATTATTGGCCTTGATGGCAGAGCTGCAGTACTGGAGGTGAAGAGCACTGCAGCAGGTTTCTTACCAGCACGGCATCCGGGTCGTGCCAGCAGTGCCAGAGGATCCAGAACCACATGGCACCGCTGAGCACCTCCGAGTGGAACTTCTGCTTCTTGTCCACGTGGGGATACTCCCTGTACCGAGCCCCTTCGCTGCCCCTGAAATATTGAACAGAAAAGAAAGGATTAGAGCTAAAGCGCCTGAAAAGACAAGCTGAGCTTAAATGTATTTTCAGCCTTGTGGTTTGCTTTTTAGTGAAAATAGGAGTAGTTCTAAATATTCTAATGCTTTGTGGCTTTTCGTGGCTGTTGTTTTGGTTGTGCTCTGCATCTCAACCTAATAAAGAAGACAGTACACATAATAGATAAAGGGAACGCGTCTAGTACCAGCTCATTGACATCCTCACACATCTGCTTGCTCTTAACTGTGACATCTGGCGATTGTTGAGGTACTTGCCCCACTTTAGATTATATTTTTCTGTTCTGTCCACTATCCTACATGACATTTTTCTATAGGTAGAAGGTTTTGGTTTTTTTTCTTAAAGTTTTTATAATGTAAATATGAGTGGGGTCAAATATTCCTATGCATTCAGGTTTGTTTGTGGTTGTTTTTTAGAGCTTTGTCATTTGTTTCTTTAATGGAAAAATGAGCCGTTTTGAATAATCTTACGCTTTGTGTTTATGTTGGTTGTTTTTTAAGGTTAAAGATCTTTTTTAAAGAATATACAAGCTGTTTAATTTTTTTTCACTTTGTGGTTGTTTTCTCATCTTTGAGGTTAATTTCAATTGAAATTCGAGCGTTTTAATCTTAGCGGTTGTTTATTAATGAGATACGAGCTGGTTCATTTTCAATTCTTTATTATTTTCAATGGTTCAGCTGTTTTGAATGTTCTTAAGCTTTAATGTTTGAAATTGTTTTTAAAGCTTTGTGCTTGTTTTCAAAGGAAAATACGAGCCTTTTTAAATGTTCTTCTGTTTCAGGTTCTTTTTTTTCAATGAAAACAAGCTGTGTTTACATTACTTCAGATTTAATTTGTTTAAGCCTCATAACTTGAAAATACGAGCTGTGCTTAAATCTTGCTTTGTGGGTTGTTGTATTTATTTTTTGTCTCCGTGTTACCGACACAGCGCTAAAGCTAACATGCTACTCACTTTCGGCTTGTTATTCTTTGTGGCCCGCGACGGAGCAGCAGACTCCCGGTCCTAATGACACCCAGCACCCTTCCAAAAGACGACATGGTGACCTTTTTTCTTATTTTAACAAACCCCCTCTTTGCGAGGGTTTAATGTTAAAATCAGTACGAGGCGCCGCTCCACTAGCTAAGAAGTCACCTTCCCCTCCTGTTTCCTGTCAATAAACGACCTCCAACACGGCCCGCTGTGATTGGACAGGGAATATTGACCAGAATTGATTCTTTGTCCTGATTGGCTGGAAGAAAAGTAGGCTCATAGATCACAGCGCCTCCTAATGGCCACCTACTTACTGTGATCTTGACTGTTGTTTCCTTTCATTCAATTTATAGTTTTTATACTTTGGATTTGTTTTTGTCATAAAAAAAATAAGTCACAATAAGTTACGGTCCTGATTCTTAACAATTAAAGCCTCGTGTTGAAAAAATAAACAGTTGATTTCATGAATTATTTTAATATTTTAGCTTAAATATTTCAGTTTATGGGTCATAAACGTAACATAATGTAGCCTTCTGTGTGTGAACTGCAGCACTTGTAATAGAACGCCATGCTTTTGTGATTTCTGAACATTCATGATGCTCCAGCAACATCTTGCTTAAAGAATGTGAGATCTTCCTTGAAGGAAATTCGGTCTTGAGCCATAAATGCTGACCTTTAAACTGTGTTCCAAACCAGGTGGTCGCTGCACTATTTACTGCACAGGACAGCTTCCAATTGTCCTTTTTTTGGTTTTGGTATTGCACCTTAAGGGCCATCTCCCATGCAGTACTGACTTCAACCTTGATGATTACGTTAAGAAAATTCTTCAGGTTCCTTAAAAATAATTCAATATGGAGGAGTTTTTAAGGTTATGAAACATTTATTGAAATTATTCTATGATTTTTGTATATTGATTTACTTGAACAGACTCTAAAATACTCTTTATACATTTTTTTACTGACTTATTACAAATTACCAACGTGAAAGGTTGCAAATATGTACATTAAAGGTGGCTTGAACTTATTACTTACTGTTTGTGTTGTTTATAGTGTTCCTTTATATTTTTATAACTGTCACAGCGTATTATGAATAGAGCAAATAAAACATGTCTGACTGAAGAATTTTAATTACGTCCACTAGATGGGGTCAAGAGCTCAACAAAGCTCAAAGTAGTTTGGCAGCTGGGGTCTGTTTGAATGATTTTTATGGTCTTGTGCAGAAACTTCACCTCTTTTCACGAGCATGTTTTAATGTTGTGGAAAGCGACAGAGGGGAAAAAACAACTGCTTGTGCAACTGTAATCTCCAAATATGAATCATTTCCGTGTCTTTCAGGATAATAATGTGGGGTTTTTTTTAGCAGCCACAGGCAGAGGTCGTGTAACCACGGACATTTCTAGTTCATCTTTTGTTCTTCCTGAATAGAATCAGAACCTCCAGGAGAACAGTCAGTTTGTTTGTCCTGAATAGATCCAGAACATTCAGGGGAATCGTTACATAAGTGCAATTTATTCCTCGTTAAGATAAAGAGAACTGTCAAGTTTGTTCCTCTTGTGCAGCACCAGAACCTTGAGAGGGAATAGTCTTGAAGAAAAACCTGAAGGTTTTGAAACGTCATTTAGTTCCTTCTGAAGAGAACCAGGTCATCAGGAGAAATAGAATCATCAAACGCTCCAAAACAGGAAATAACCACACGGGGACGTGAACGCGCACGGCGCCGCCGCCCAGCCGTGCACGAGCGGTGAAAAACTGTATGACGCCATCTTGTTCCCGTCGACGGCCAGCTTCTTTTAACCGAAGGCGGCTGCATTCGACGCCGGACGCCAACAGTCCTGTTTCCCATTTTGGGGGGCGAAATAAACACAACCCTTCGACTACTTTAGCTGTTAAGCTGTGGGATTTTCCTTAGCGCGGCGTAGTATTTGCAGTTAGATATTTAATGGCGCCTGCCCGCTGCTCTCCGGGTGCTCCCCTCTCCCCTCTCAGCTCTGGCCCCGCCCACATTCTTATAGCATGATGTCATCACAAACCAGCTATTTCTACTATCAAAAAAAAGAAAAGAAAAAAAAATCACCATTATCACGGGGATTTTATCCCCCATCAAACTGTAAAATTTCGCCTTTCAACACATACAAAGAGGCCGTCCTCACTCTGACCAGCGCACTGGATCGTCCTCCGATTAAAAAAAAGAGAGAAAAAAGACAATAGCCATTTAATCGCCGCATCCTCCGCAGCCGTCGATTATTTTCCAATATGAGATGATAAAATGAAGTCTGCTCGGTGTTATAGCTTTAATGAATGAACAAAAAACGTGTGTCCTCCGCTTCAAAGTTTAATTTCGAGCAGCCTGCTTGCGCCTAACGCCAGCCGGTGCGGCGCTGTCGCGGGAGTGCGCATGTGCGGGGGTCTGCGGTGTGAGGTGGGGGGGGGATGGAAACCATGAGAACATCCTCTGTGAACAAATGATGTCAAAGGGATTTCTACAGGACTCTTCTGGATAAAACTGGAGGAGAAATATCAAATTTCAGATTCATGCACGTTTCCGCTCTAATCCCATTTATAAGAAATACGAAAATAGCTGTAAAATGCCACTCATACCACCAATATTGATAGCAATGATGACTATGGGTGGTATGACTGAAACTGTTGAATGCATATTTGGTTATATTGTGTGATTTCTAAAGTACAAATCAAGCAGGTAGATTTCAATCTATATATCCTTTTTTATTAACATTAATATAAACACATTTATTCAATAACTTCATAATCCCTAGTATATTTGCTTTGCTGATCAAAGCTTTTCCTAATATCGGTTCAATATAAAATGTGCTGCTCTTGTGTAAGGGGTTACATAACAGATTAGCTGCCTCCTACTGTGTTAGGCTGTGGCTTTGGGTGCTCCTTTACCGCCGTGCCAGTAGTAAAATAGCAGGATTTGGGAAAAAAATGATTGGGGAAAGTCATAAGCAATGCCTACAGTGGTTTTAATAAAAATAAAAAAAACAAGTGGATAAGCCATGGGTTCTGATCAACCAAACACACACACTGAATCAGTTTTAACTATTGTTGAGTTATCTCGACTGTCTAGGTTGTGAGATTGTGTTCTGCTCCTTTTCACCCTGAGAGGAAAGGGAAATAGGAGGGGAAATGGCAATTAGTTTAAACAAAACCTCCTGATTAACAACATTCCCACAGCTGACTTCACTTTCTAAGGACAATCAGGCACATAGCACTAACAACAACACAAACACCACACTGGAAGAGTGGTAATGGATTTCACAATGTGATGCATTGTTTCATAAAATATCCTAATCAATAGTTGTTATTACAGCCACAGATACAAACATGTTCATCTCAGTTTTATGCCAAAAATGAAGTAATTTCCATTTAAATTGAATAATACAGTTTAATATTACAGTGTATTGTGTTGATCCATATATCTTCTATTTCAAAGAATTTCCCTTTAAGATTAATAAAGTATTTCTGTTCTACTGTACTCTATTCTATTTTAAATACATATCCAATAATGGAGCAGATCCGGATAACTATGACTACAACCTAGACAGGTTGCCAGTCAACATCAAAGGAAATATTAATAATTTACATTCACCAAATATCCTCAAATGCGTGTTTTAGAACTGGAGAAAATTCTGGAAGAAACCAGAAGAAGAGGAGCACACAGGGAGAACATGCAAATTCTACACAGAAAGGCCACAGAGAAAGGAACACCAATATCTTTTATACATCACTTAAATGTTATCATTAACACTTTTGTGAACTAATTTTTCTCGTCAGGGTCCGAACCTGAGCAGAGATTATTACACTTACCAAGGACCTAAAAATCATTGGTACTGTATATATTTGACTTTCTGTCTGTTAGTAAGATTGTTCCAAAGATTACGAATTTTGTTGAAATTTTCACCACAGATAGATCTTAGGTCATGGAAGATTCCATTCAAATTTGGAGGTGATCAAGAAACATTTTGGCTGATGTCAGAAATCTCTGATTGCTAATTTTTTATTATTATAATTATTATTTTACTTTATTCTTCTATTGTAGAAACTGCTGCATTTTTGATGGCTTAAACATACAGGTGGAGACCTTTTTTTAAAATCTTCACCAATTTCAAAAATTCAACTTTTAAAACACTGAACTTTTAAAGCTTTTTTCTTTAAAAAAAAAAACCCTCTTAAAACTTAATATCTTTTAAACTTTTTAAAAAATATTAAACATTTTAAACCTTCTTTATCATTGAAGAGGATGGGAAAACCCTTGAACGGAACTTTAAACTCCATCAAATTTGAACCGCAAGGATGCCACCCTTTCAGCTGGAGACTTCATTTACCTTTTAAAATCTTGCCACATTCGTCCACAAATTAGGTGACATTCTCAGTCGGAGTCGGGCAAGTAGGTAGGACACCCTCAATGCAGCTTGCAGCTTTAATCATTCATGTGCTTTATAGATTGAGTCGTTTTGAATAATTCCATTGTTTGAACATTTAATATTTTGTGAATTTGTACAATTTCTTTGATGTGAATGCTTTTCAGTAGGATTTCTTTCATAATTAATGGGAAATCTATTGTTTCAGATGTTTATTTACAGGACAAGGTGAAAGTACATTTATTCAGTGTCCAAATACCTCAAACATATTACATGTATATATATTATTTGAATTTGAGTAGATAAGCATGATTAAAGATGAATGTTCCGTCAAGTAGGTCTGTAAACAATGTGTTACATGTTAAATCCACAAATAGCAGACTTGTTGAGGAATCGCTGTCATAGCTTGTACACGACGCGCGTCCACGGCGCCCCTGCGAAGCGGGGAGGGAAACCCCGCAGTGT
>OMNM01027603.1:1159-13668 GCA_900302745.1 Parablennius parvicornis | reverse complement strand
CCCCCCCTTTTTTTTTTTACTCTGCACTGCGCAGGGCCTGTTGCCATGGTCACTGGCCTGAGTGACAGGTGGTCCTCACATAGTCATGGCTTCTTAAACAGTCCCACAGTGCTCCCCCTCTCCCTCCACAGAACTCTGCTGCCCTGGGGGTGTAAAGCCCCCTCGCCATGACTCTCTCACTGGCTCTTTGTCCGTCCGTGATGTGCCCGACTGCCTGCTGCAGATTTATTCAAAAGCAGATAACAAGCTTGAAAGGGGCTTTCCACCTGCTGTTGCTGCGCAGGTCCTGTCCAGACTGGAGGGACGACGCGGCGCTGGACCCGCGCTCAGGGCTCTGTGGAGAACTGTGCGTCTGCCAGCTGAGGCTGGCTACTCACCAGAGAAAACAGCATCACATCCCCTCCACGTCCCCCTGAAATCTGCAGCAGCGTGACCAGCTGTTGGCTAATGCAGTGTGTGTGTCCACGCTGACACGCATTGCGCGGTGAGCGAGCGTGCGCGCGCGCACACGCTAGCGCGTAGACGTAGTGTTGCCATGGCATCAAGTGGGAGCTCTTTGGGAGCGAAGGCGTTGCCTCTGGCTGTTGAGGGCTGCTCGTTCCCTCTCTTGCTGTTGATCTCTCCATTTTTGTCCACTCTGCCTCCTCGCCCTCATGTAGCAGGTGTTTGCTATCATCACATCTGTTCATAACTTTTGTCATTCACCAGCTAAGCATAGAACAAAGAGTGAGGTAATCTTCTGATAGATTCTTTTTTTTATTGTAACATTGGTTTAACTTACAGCTTCCGAAAAAACCCTGTTTATTTCTTTTATAAAACATGCCACATATGTAAGAAACGTGCATTTGTGGGAGGAGCAGTGCAGCCATGGAATATTTCAAAACCAGTTTATTCTGCTGGAGGAAGTGTTTACAAACACGAGAGCCTGGCTCCTCCTCCTCATACGGCTGCACAGCCTGGTCAGACACTGAAACCACAGTCAATCTGAGACTAACCAAGCACCCAAGTTGATTTCACAAGTGCTCTGGAGGTTTTCTCTTTGAAACCTAGCTCTGAAGGAGCAATTTTTTTCATCTTGGAAGTCAGAAGTCAGAATTCGACCCCAGACTCTAGATATGTGTGATTGTAACTGACTATCGGATCAACTTTCAGTTAAACCTCATGTTCTTAAGAAACATGTTGCTGTCCACGGTCTTTCTCTACTCGTCGTCGTTTCGCGATCATGACGCAGGCTGTGTCTGTTTGTGTTGGAGCATGACTGTATGTGCAGATCTGCAACCCTCCCACTTGTTTGCACCGTGACTCCTGTTTCCCTCCTTTCCACCCCATGGGACCAGAGACATGAATGATACAAAACCTTCAGCTATGCAATCGTATCTTCAAAAGCTCACTTCCTTCTGGCTGAACAGGCTGGCTCACTTGTTTGCCTTGTGTCTGACTGTTTAGTGTTCTCTGTGTCTGTCACTGATTCACTAGCTGTTCAACCTGAGTTTCTTCTACCTATTTAATTAAAAAAAAAAGTACCTCAGTTACTAACTGATAGGAGTTTTGTTCAGTTTTTAGTCCCTAAACTAGACTTTGCTCTGGATAATTATTGCTGGATGAAAGTTAATATGCAGCAAATTTAAGTATGACTTAAGATATTTTCTTTTTACGATATGCAATATGTGCTTGCCTTTGAGCTCAGGTAGCCTTTAGCCCACACACGCCTCTTTCCCTGGATCCGCCTCCAGACCTCATGCATGCACTTACGTTTTCACTTTGACAGTGAATAGTTGAACGGCAACACACACAGGAAGCACTGCACACTGCTCTCTTGGCATGCACGAAGAGCATTAGGGCGAGAAGGGAAGAGCTCATGCAGGTACCGTAACACCAACTTACATCTGCACTCTGACAAGAGGGCCACGTTATTCTGGATACAAAGGGACAAATATGTTTTTATCTGCCGTTTGTCAGTACTTGTTTCAGCTAAAGAAAAATTTTAAGTTTTCTTCTGTATGATGCCGTTCAAAAAGCAAAATCAACTTTTTGCTAGAAGTGAATGTGTGACTGAAAACCTGTTTTCTCAAGTTTCAGGACATAAGTAGCCTGTTCAGAGTGCTCATCTTGTGTACTTACTCTGTATAAATAAGTACAGGTGAAGCATGATTCTTTTTTATTCTTTGAATTGAGGAAATCAGAGAACATCTTCCACTCTCATATATACCCAAACTCTTTTGTTGGATATGGCACATCTCTGACCTTGTAGCAATGTTGGAGGACTAAGTGAATGAATTATTAACACGTGGATGTTTCACTCACTCACACTTCCTGCCTTCAGAACTCATGTGCATAATGTTTGTACTATAGCGCTCAGTCGCTCCTCGAATTTCCCTCTATTCCGCTTCCCCCACATCACACCTGCCTGTCTTGCCTCGTGTTATCCGTTTGGCCGGTTCCACTTCCCTCTTTCTATGGAACCTCCTCCTCGCTAACAGAAGAATAGATTACTCATGTCATAATAAGGGTGGGTTGGGCTCAAACGACCAAACAGGCTCTCTCCTTAACTGCACTGTGATCCTGAGCAAAGTTGCTCCACTGGTTTGGTATGAACGACTTTGGGAAAGAAAGAAAAAAGGCTTTTATGTTTGTTGTTGTCTGAGAGTCAACATGTGTTTTTTTGCACAGTGGACAGGGGCACAAGGATAAAAATATTATCTCCCACTGTCTGGCTCAAAAGCTTGAGATGTCATGTTAAGATGAAGTGACGGCAAACGCTGTGTGGCTGGCTTCACTGTAACCTTTGAAGACCCTCGACAGTGTGATTGTCATATCCCAATTGACTTCTTTGGCTGAAACATCTGTGTCTCCACAAGAAACTGCTCTGGGTCCCAGCCAACAATTTGAAGCACACGTGAACTGTTGGAGAGATGTGATGCACTCTGAAGTAAAGCTTTTATTTAGATTGTGCTGGTGGCCTTTTACAGAGAAATCCCCAACAATCCCATACATGCATGCTTGGGCAACATTGGAAAGGATAACTGGTGGTGGCTTTCTGCTGCAATGATTGGACGGAGAAGACAGTTCGTGGAAACAAAAGACATAATGGAGAGCAGTAAACTAGTTGCCATAAAGCTTATGTAGACTCTGCTGTCTGATATGGACAGATAGCACAGATATAAAAACCGCAGGAAGACAGGATCTCCACTGAAAACACACGTAATGCTAGTGACATGCTTGGTTTCCAGGGAGCTAACCCCATTGCATATTAAATATAAAATGGTCCAGGTTGGCCTAAGCTATGAACTTTATCTGAAGTTCCAGTCAGATTTTTTTATTTCAGTTGCCTTTTCACTCTCCAGTATTGTTTACTCTGTGTCCTTGTGTTCCTTCCCAGCAGACCAGAGTCGGTGGAGGCCAGCCCTGTGGTGGTGGAAAAGTCCAGCTACCCGCACCAGATTTACAGCAGCAGTTCTCACCATTCCCACAGTTACATTGGCCTGCCTTATGCTGTGAGTATGCACACATTTCACATCCTCTCACATTCCTCCGGATAACCTGCACACCTTGAGCTCAGCTTCAGCGATGCACTGAATTAACTTGGTAAATGAAAAACGACAGTAGCGCAACACGAGCCATCGCTATTTCCTTGAGCTTGTCTAGCCATTCACACCTGAATAAGGGCAAAAGCAGCTGACGGCAGCAAAGTCAGGCTGAGGAGAGTTCATCATCTTTCCTCAGTGAAGTGGAAACGGGTCCATAAACCATTGTTAAGTTTTAGAAAAGTAGCAGTAATACTGCTTTAGAATATCATACTGAATCGTACATAGAATGATATATTTTAAGTTTCCGTGCTAATTAGCTAAAAAATAAATTAAAAATGCATTGACTACTTTACTACCAGCTGAATGAGAAAAATCACAACTGAAAAAGATTCCTGGGGATGTATTGCCTTTAGAAATTTTGCATCTCGATGTGGCCCTGTGAAGTACACAGACAACCACACATCACATTCACGACGACACAAAGAAAAGCCCTCTTAGCCGAGACTCAAACCACAGATATTGTCACCATGTTGTTGATATTTGGATGATATTCAGCATATGAATGTTTTCCTGTCAAATGTCCTGATCTTTACCGCTCTGCCTGTGCAGATTAAGAGTCCCTGGAAGGAGTGAAGCCTCAGCCAGTTGTGTCATCTGTCACAGTGCAGAGCATCATCTGCACCACCTGACCCATGTGTTTTCTGCCTCTCCCCTCAGGACCATAACTATGGGGCGCGGCCCCCACCTACGCCGCCAGCCTCCCCTCCCCCCTCCATGCTGATCCGCCAAGTCGAGGGGGGGCTGTTTGTTCCGGAGGGCCCGGACGAAGCATCCAGGGGCACCACACTCAGCACCTCGGAGGATGGCAGCTACGGGGCAGACATCACCCGCTGCATCTGTGGCTTCACCCATGACGACGGCTACATGATCTGCTGTGACAAGTGCAGGTGCGACCCTCCGACCCCCAGTTAACACACATGAGGACAGTGGCCTTTTTCTCACACTCATCTTTGCCTCTCCCGTTTTTTGGTTTTTTTTTTCTTCTTTTTTTTTGCCAGTTTGTTTGATGCAATCAGAGGATGAGTCAGACCTCTGTGATCTGACTGGCCCATAGCAAACATTCACAGCCAAAAATTGTGGGATGAAAGTTTACAGTTCCTTATTAAGTTTTTTGTTTGTTTTTTCCAGTGCCTGGCAGCACATAGACTGCATGGGCATTGACCGGCAGAACATTCCTGAAACCTACCTGTGTGAACGCTGCCAGCCCCGACACCTGGACAGAGAGAGGGCCATCCTGCTGCAAACCAGGAAAAGAGAGTGTTTATCTGGTAAGTGCACACATGTAAACAGTCATCCAACATCCAACTGCATTCCTCAGAGTGACATTTGAGGTGTTTCAAGTTTTGTTTGAGGGATGCTTCAGTTGCGATTTCACTGGCTTCATGCTGCAGTAAATGGCCAGTTTGTTAGTGCACATATTGAGCTTTAGGCTGTCAGGGTGCAGCCTCCTCCCCCTGCTTCTGTTGAGCCCTTGTCTGGGATCGACTGACACCTGCTGGACAGATTGCAAACTACATTTTTGTCATTTTTTGCAGTAAATGTGCATTAGTGCTCTCTCTTTGGATGCAGCAGCTTAAACCTTTGAATAATTTGTTCAGCACTCTCATCTAATAAGTACTTCCTTTTATCCAGATGGGGACACTAGTGCTACAGAGAGTGGAGATGAGGTTCCACTAGAGCTGTACTCTACCTTCCATCACACGCCTACCACCATCACCTTGACAACCGGGCGCCTCAGCACTAAGCAGGCTGATAAAAAGCGTAAGAAGAGTGGCGATAAAGAGCCGCCAGCATCTTCAGCCCGAGCAAAGAAGGTCACTTCAAGTTATTTCTCGAAAATAAAATACAGAAGTTGCACTATGCACCTGAATATCGACTGACATTAAAGTTTTGCTTTGTCCACTTGTCCGTCAGGCCTTCCGAGAGGGCTCCAGAAAATCCTCGAGAGTAAAGGTAAAACCCACAGTGATAGAACACGAGCATTGTTCAAACGGTCTTCTCCTAAAACCCAAGCCTCTACTAAACAGTCCCACTGTGTTTCTCAGGGTGCTGCTCCCGAACAGGAGCCTGTGGAGCACCCATCCATGTGGGAGAATAAGATCAAGACGTGGATGGAGCGCTACGAGGAGGCCAGCAGCAATCAGTACAGCGAGGACGTCCAGGTCCTGTTGCGAGTAAAAGAGCAAGGCGACGGAAAGAGCCTGGCATACAATACGCACCCAGCCTCTTTCAAACCTCCCGTGGAGGTAAACTCAATCTTCACTGTGAATACATGGAACACTGAAGGCTCTGCCTCCTGCCTTCTGAGCGTAGCAGCAGTTTACATTGTGAGCTTGTCTTTAGAGGATTGGGAATGTAATCGGTTTCTGTTGGAACTATTTGCTTATGTCAGACTGTTATTGTCTCTCTTCCAGAGTCAAGTTCAAAAGAACAAGAAGATCCTCAAGGCGGTGCGAGACTTGGCCCCAGACTCCCTCATCATTGAGTACAGGGGAAAGTTCATGCTTCGACAGCAATTTGAGGCCAACGGATACTTCTTCAAGAGGTCAGCCTGAGTCACTGGTCAAAGAGAGTCCTCTCCTTCATCTAAATGGAGTACAACTGAATTTTATAATCAACCCTGGTCAAGTACTGGCAGTGGTAACTTGAGAGGGCAGGGTAATGAGCTTAGAATTTTTATATATAATAAAATTTAGAGATCGATATGCATTTTAACCGACACTAAACTAAGCAGTGCTACTTCTGTTTCAAACACAGCCTGAAGGGTTGGGAGTATTGTGCTGACAGGCTGGTTTTCATAATGAAAATCAATGACTAACTGCACAGCATCTCCAATCTAGAGGTGGCAAGACGGCCTAAATCGTATCTAAACAATGTTTATCGCCATGACATTGATGAAGAGTTTCTAGTCTGTAAACATGAAGGAACTTTGGTTCTGGTATATTGAGACAAAGTCTGGTGGTGAGTTTGACCCAAAATGCTTGAGTCCTCCACTTATCCAGTCTGATATGTTTAGCACTTCAAACCCCATCCCCAACGACTCCTTGACCTGGAACTCATTTTGGAATAAAAAAATAAGTCCAACACTAAATTTAACTGCTGATTCCAGCAGTAAACACACAGAGTTGAAGTGAGGGTTTCTAGTATTTGGGGAAAATCTATTTTCCGTCAAATGAAAATTATGTGTCTTAATTTTACATCCTTTTACAAATAATTATGTCTTGATATTTAGTGTTTAAATATTTTTAGTTTTTTGGTTGTTAAATGAATCTTTGACATTGGTTTTTAATCTTTTTTTTTTTTTTCTACTTTTTCTGGAGCACTTTTAATTGCATAAACATTCTTTAAAATTTCTGTATGAATAAAGCTTTATTGATTGTATGTTGACTTGTTCTCTCTCTTCTTTTCAGGCCATACCCCTTTGTGTTATTTTATTCGAAATTTGACGGTTTAGAGATGTGTGTTGACGCTCGCAGCTTTGGTAACGAAGCGCGGTTCATCCGCCGTTCCTGCACCCCCAACGCTGAAGTATGTGAACCACCTCACATTTAAAGTTCTCTTCAGATCACCATTGCAATTCTCACTGATCTTTTATGCAACTTCCTGCGCAGGTTCGACATGTCATTGAAGATGGCATGTTGCATTTATACATCTACTCCCTGAGGCCTATCACCAAAGGCACAGAGATCACCATCGGTTTCGATTTCGACTATGGCAGCTGGTAAGTTTTGATGTGGAAAGTTGTCTAGAGCCCAGAAATTTATCATATTCAAATTGTTTCACTTATTTGAATTTTTCCCGTTTACAGTAAATACAAGGTGGACTGTGCGTGTGTGAGGGGGAACCAGGAGTGCCCGGTGCTAAAGCACAACCTGGAGCCCACGGAGAACCTGAGCTCCGGAGGCCGACGCAGAGGGAGCCGCAAGGACAAGGAGTCTGTCCGCGAGGACCAGGGCCAGAACCAGAACATGGGTTTGGATGGCGAGGGAAAGAGCAAGAGCATGGGTGACGGCAAACAGCGCAGGCTCTCACCTCTCCGCCTCTCCATCTCAAACAATCAGGTGAGATCACCCACGAGAAGCACTCTTCTGTCACACTTCACTACTCATCGACGTGGTTAGGCTTTTATCTTCGCCCTCATGCTCCATGCATGCAGTTTGAGTTTGATCTTTGTTGAAAGAAAAACAAGCCATGCATGTGTCCCTCATTTTTAGCAAAACATCCTGTTTAGTTGTCTTTTCCCCATCATCTCTTTATGCATTCACATTTGTCCCAACCAAACTACCAAACAGAGGACTTTCATTTCGTCCTGTGGAAATAGATCTGAAACATAACGGTCATCTAATATCTGGGTTAAGATGTGCAACTACAACTTTTACCTTGAGTTCTAAATAACCACAACGTAACAAACATGCTGGATGCAATCTGAGGATTTCAGACTGAGGCAATTGTCAGACGTAACGTGGGGGAATGAGAAGTGTTTTGGATCACACCAAGAATGACAGGTTAATAGAACCAGACCATGAGTGCAAAAATGAGCTAGCGATCTGTATGAGGAATAATCAATGGAGCAGACCACCAGACAACCCTGCAAAGCATTAAAATAACCTCAAAAAGAATCTTTTCATCATTTTTTTTTAAGTGAAAGTAACTGCTGACTATTCCTAATTCCTCCAGCAGGTGTCCCATGTTTTTAATGCCAGACCAGGTAAATAGCATTTGCGTCAAAGCAACAGCAAGAGTTTGAGAAAACGTTAAAGCTAAAACCTTGCTTTTTATTCATTTATTTTATTCATTTATTTATTTATATATTAAGTTTCATATTGTTCTGAATAGATTTGAGTAAAATTGCAATAATATTGATATGATCTGTAGCAGACTGCATTTAAAACTACATAATGAGGGATCATCTGTTTGCACTGACGAGGTCTTGTGGACACGTGAATGCATCAGTGTTGCTCTACACGGGGCTAGAAGTGTCCACACCTCTTTTTTCATTAAATCCACTTTTGAACACTAAATGTCTTCATAAAAATATTAGCTCTCAAAGACTTTATAAAATAAGAGCCTTATAAAAAAAGTTTATTGGAGCTTTTCAGCAGGTTTAAACAATCACTCAAGTTTGAATAGGAAACACTGGTTGACACATTCTGGCAGTCAAAGACAAAGTTGTAACTGCTGTATGGAAGAAAGGTGAGGTGCCCCAACAAAGGAGCTTAGGCAGAATAAAAGGTGTTAAGGTGATCACACGATCTACTCCAGCATTCATTCTCTTAGAGGCCGCTGCTATTTTAAACCAGCATTTCCAAAGCAGGCCACCACGTGTGCCCAAACGGACTCATGAGCAGGTGTGTTTTGTACACAGACTGACCATAAAAGATCAAGTTACCCCACCCCCACCTTTTAAAGAGTTCTCCCCCTTTTCCCTTACCCTTCTCCCCCCACACACAATCCTACTCCTCTAGTCTGTAGCCAGACTTGAATGATCAGCCATGATAAAGCACCATACCCCACTCTTCCCTCCTCTTACAGGATCCTGAGTTATTTGAGGATCTAGAAGACAAAACCTCCGTTAGCAATGAAGTAGAGATGGAGTCAGAGGAGCAGATTGCAGAAAGGAGGAGGAAGATGGTAAGTGTGCCAAGCTAGGAGCTGCAGCTTTTTTTCTTTTTTTTTTTTGCCTTGCAGCCACCCAGCAGAAAAGAGCAAAAATAAAAACAATGGACCTGTCCCCTGTTACTCTGGGTGTGGACTTAACTATTTGTCTGCTAAAGGCTTGGGTAGGAGCAGCTGTCCTCTACCTTTCTCCCCCTCTTTATCATTCACCTCCTGCTGGTGCACCCATCTCTGTCGGCGCTTTGTCGTTGTGTTGCTTAGTCCCCCCCCCCTCCCTCCTTCAGCTTTGGTTTCACTCTCACAAACTGAAGCTTTGTGCTCATCTGTCATTACACAGTGATGTTCATTTTCCTCATTTGTTGCCTTTCTCCTCTCCATCATACGAGGAAATGAATAGAGAGCCTGTAAACCTCATCCTCCTAATGCACATTACAGTCTGAGTGAGCCTGTTTCTTCAAGTTTCAGCCACCTTCCTGTCCCTCCTGTTCATTGGCCTTCTGTCCCTGAGAGAGGGATCACACAACAACACACACACACACACACTGGAAATTACCCTGCAGTCAGCTCCATTTCACACAGTGGACCCAAGGTGTAAAGTGCTGACTCATCTTTGGCCAACCAACACACAGTTGTGCTAATCGGCCGTAGATAGAGAAGTGGTTCGAGAGAGAGAGGGGAGGGGCTGCAGAGGGGAGAGCCGTCCAATAGGCTTCCTTCTATGGGAATGTGGTGCCGGAGCAAAGAAGATCACAGGCATAGTGGACAACTCAACAAGGTGCAGGAGAGATGATGCTGCTGAGTGTTTGTGCAATATGTTGCTGATCTGGGCTTCCTATTGAGAAAACCTTAATTTCTTGACATGCAGTCTAAATTTAGTTCAGTTTGTGGAGGCGTTGAAGTCTTGAATGTTAACTATTCAGGTTAGCAGTGATTATGTCTTAAAACATCCATCTTCTATACTGCTTTATCTCGTATTTGAACCCTTGACCTCCTAGCTCTGAGGTTGAAAGTGCTAACCCCTGCTCCACTGTGTGGCCCACCTCTAAACAAATGTCCTCAAAAATCGTACATCATCCTCAATAGATTTTTTTTTCTTTTTGTTACTCCTGTTTGAAGGAGTTTCTACACTATATATTCTACACTATATATTTAGTATTTAAAGTGGATTAGACGATAAATGAGGGACACAAAGATTTTAATGTTTCCCTTGAAGATGACCTCTAGGTGAACCCCTTTCAATGTAATTATTGATGCCAATGTTTTCCATAAAAAAAAAAAAAAAAAAAAAAAAGCTATGAAGTAATCTGCTTATTCTTTTCATAATACAGGTTTTGGGTCAAACTCAAGTGGAAAAATATTGAGAGGAAAAATTCTCTCTTAGTAAGTTTTAATTAGGACGGACTTGGACTGAGATTTGTGTGTTGCATGTCACACTATAGAAATAATTAGGATTCATTGTTCTTATTTTAAAAAATGCAGTTGGGGAAAATGTGGCAACGTCTCAAAATTGTCAATTCTTGATTTCGGTGTGTACATGCATGAATATTTTATTGTAGTTTTTTTCCAAAGTTTATTGCAATTGTGTCAATGTACTTTACATCATTTCATGTCATTGCAGAAGTCTCACTGTGAGATTTTAGTTGGGATTATAGTTACTGGAGAACGAAGGGGCTTTAAGGGGTCTCGTCTGTATTTGAAATGTCCTGTTTTGTCGGATTTTAGGCTGCACTTCTCCAGACAGGACATTTTCAGAGTAGGCCTGTCCATTATTTGTGAAGCCTTGTTTAGTGGGGACGTGTCTCTTCTAAACTGGGCTGTCTCTTTATTGAACATTCAGGCCAACCCAGCGGAGCAGTCCCATCTCCCTGTCGGGGCGGCTTCAAGCTGGAGGGGACTGAAACTCAAGGAGGTAAACGAGAGCCCGCCCACAGCCGATCCCACCCACCTCTCAGCCTACCCCATACAGAGTCTCTGAGTGGTGACTGAGTGATGAGCGTACTAACTGTCCTGTCTCTGCCGATACCAGTCGTCAGCCTGACCAGTGCAGGAATACATGTTGTCTCAGTATGATATGTGGTAAAAGGGATGCTCAGACTGACAGGGGAGCCCTTTTTGTTTTTTGGTGGCGGTCACCACAGTTTACATTAATAGAGCTGAAGATAAGGCGGTACACAAATTCCATACAGGAACACATCAGGCTTGGTCACTTCCTGATTCCACCTCACAAATTCCTGTCAATCCTGTCTCCCTCCTTTTTCTTTCTTTTCCTTTTTTTTTTTTTTTGTTGCTCTTTTTGTGAAATCAACTCTGCATTTGCTACTCGCACTCAGTTAGAACGGCTTGAGCACATTAATCTGTTGCACCGCTGCCTCTGGGGGGGAGGGTTTGTGTGTTGGTGGGGGGCAGTACTCTGTGGACTTATGGTTGTTCTCTCTCCATCACCCGTCCTCCCAAACCCCACATGTAACCCTCTGCAGACAAGAGAAGAGCGGAAGATGGAGGCCATCCTGCAAGCCTTCGCTCGCATGGAGAAGAGGGAGAAGCGGCGAGAGCAGGCGCTGGAGAGAATCGGTAGCATCAAGTCAGAGGTGGGCGGCCGCAGCGACATCAAGGAGGAGCCTCCAGCCACGCCGGAGACAGCAGATTCACCAGCTGTCATGCAGGTGAGGCAACGCAGATCCCCCCCGACTCAACATGATGGGATCAAAATGTGAGCTTCATAAATGTAAACTTGTTTCAGCCTCTCCTGGAGGTAAAGGAGGAGCCGGGTCTGAAACCAGCCAAGGTCAAAGGCTCCCGGAATAGGAAGAGCTTTTCCCGGAACCGCACTCACATCGGCCAGCAGCGGCGGCGAGCTCGCACCATCAGCACATGTTCAGATCTACAGCCCAGCTCTCCAGCTGAGTCTGTGGAGCCTTTGACCAGCGACCCGCCAGAAGGAGAGCCGCCCACTGCGCCGGAGCCGGAGGCCATTCCCTCACAGGCGCCCGATGACAGCCCGCCGCACAGCAGCTCACCTGCACCCGACAGGAACCGCACAGGGAGCAAGAGCTTCAAAACTAAAAAGGTACAGACCCCTTTTAGATTTGTGAGTAATAAGTAAAGATTTGGCCAAGAATTATGAATCATTTTCTCTATCTCCTCTGCTTCCCACAGCACTTTGTGAGTGAGTGGGTGGGAGAGAAGCAGCAGGACCGCTGCGCAGTGCGAACGCCGGAACCCGTTCCAGAGAGGCCGCTGAGAATAAGCAGTGACCCTGAGGTCCTCGCCACGCAGCTCAACGCCCTCCCGGGTATGGCCTGCTCG
>OMNM01027584.1:34231-52886 GCA_900302745.1 Parablennius parvicornis | reverse complement strand
TACTTCACATTGACGTTAGCATGATAAAGATCAGTTGTTATCGTTTTGTTTTTTGACTTTCTTCCATCTCCATCTTTAAATTGTAGTTTCTGTAGTGACAGTTTAGAACAAACATCTTGATTGCATTTTCCTGAAAGGGAGTGTAAGTGGGTGAGTGTGTCTGTGTGTGTGTGTGTGTGTGTGTGTGTGTGTGTGTGTGTGTGTGTGTGTGTAAAGATGACAATGCAGGGTTAAAATATGAGTACTGTTGACGTTAGTAGGAGTGAGTCATTTTAGTAAGCCAGGAAAATGGAGCACAAGAGCAAAGGTCTACAACCAAACCCAGATGGAAGTGAGTGTATGTGAGGTTTGAAGGGACGTTACGGCCCAGCAGCCCGAGTTGTTTTGAGAGGGTCGAGGAAAGTGAGGAGGAATTGTGAGAAACTATGCGGGAGACTCCTACCCGAGCCAGAGCTTCTTCTACGGTGATCATCTTCTCCTTCACCATCATCATCAGCTGGATCCGCTCTTCGTCACTCATGGTGATCTCGCTGGCCACGTACCCAATATCCTCTCCTGAGAGAGAGAGGAAAAAAAAAAAAAACGTGTAAAACATGACGCGGCAAATATCCAGCAACCCGATGGAGAGAGGAGGGAAACCACACAGACCTTTGGATGTCTGCCGTGCAACAGGTTTGTGCTGAGATTTGCGGAAGTTCTGCCAAAACGATTTATTCTTCTTCTTACTGTCCCACTTGCCTGAGGGAAGAGGAGAAATATTGTAATGAACAAAAAAAAAAAAAAACCCACCAAATATACTATAGTGAATCACTCATGTGTTTAACAGTGAATCCTTCAATTTCAGAAAGCTTTATCAGCTTGTTAAATGGCTAAGTAAAGCTACCATATGTTTAAAAAAGGTTTTTGTTACAGATGTGCGGTTACTACATAAGGTGTCAGATTCCTGGTATCCGCTCATAAAAAGCTTCCTCAGAGTCACAGAAGGCATTATTATAATCTTTCAACAGGCAGGAGAAATATAAGATAAATAAAACCATCCATCGTCTATTATGCTTCATCAAATTCAGAAATTCCAAATTAAACCCTTTTTTTTTTTTTTTTTATCTTGGAAATATGTGAAAACTGTATTCAGACAGTAGGAGACAAAATTGAAAATGCATCCAAAATTACCTCCAGATCCATCTTCAGAGCTGGACTTCTGGAGAGGCATTCTGGAGAAACAGAAAACATGAATGAGGAAATAAAAAATTGGCAATAACACGCCCACCCCTTCAAATCTAACGCCTTAATGTAATTTCCTTAAAAGGCACGTTCATTCTCATCGAGCACAAATTCACTGCATATTTCCAGGGATTGCTGCAGTTTGGCGTTTTACCACTTGGGGTCAATGATGGCTCTTCAGTGACTGAGGACTAGGCTCCTGAGGCTTGAGGGGGAAAAGGTAGAGAGGAAAGAGGAGAAGTGAGGGGAAACTAGACAATGATGCCAACTTTGCCATCACAAGTTGCTCAAATGAAAATAATTGAGATTTAAAAAAAAAAAAAAAAGGTTTTAAACACAGCGAAAGAAAAAAATAAAAACAAGACGAAGGAAAGGGCAGACAACCATGTAATGCAGCGAGCGGACTAAAGAAGGGAAAGTGTGGAGTTGAGGAGGAGAGGAACAGGAGACAGGAGGAGGAGAAACCACAGGGCAGACTCAGCCTGTTTGTGTTTCCACTTCCCTCCACAGGATAGACAGTCACGAGGAAGAGAGAGAGAGAGAAAGGAGAGAAATCGAGAGCTTAAGAGGGAGATGGAAAATTTCTATGGAAAAGAATTCCCTGACATGTGTAGAAACCATCCTAAATAACCAGAGCTAACGCAGAGAAACAAATCATTTTTGAGGGCTCTTGTAAAACATGAACTGCAGTCAACTTTCAATCAAAGAGCGGTGTATGAATGGCCTCACCCCCATTGTTCAGTTAATTCAGCGGCAAGTTGGATGTTGGCCGACTCTCCCATGTATTGGGGGGGGGGTGAAGTCAAACCACATCAATCAACCTATTTTGGTTTTCTTTGAGAAAGCAAAACAAAAACGAATGCGCTGGCGCTTTAAAGCCTCGTGTTCAAAGTAACGGCAGGAAATGTAATAAAAACCAAACCGAGCCGCGTTTGCTGATGGAGAATTGAGCGAGTGAAGTTAAATGACTCATTAAGTCACCACACTTGGTTATGTGAGGTGGTACAGTGAGCAGTTGTAGCTGCGCACTGCACATCTTTTTATTCATTTAGTTAAAAGGGACGAGATCATTGAAGGGGGTGGGGGGTGCAGGTATAACAAAATGCAAATCTTTTCACTCGAGACCCTCAGAGGCCAAATTAAAACTAATCTCTCCACTAAAAGCGTGGCTATCTGTCACTTGCCCACTTTCATGTGCCCTTTATGGATTCAACCATGTGTGCGTGTGCACACAGCTGCTGAGTGGTGCGCGCACACGCGCAAGCACGCACGGCTCCCAGTGAAGGAATGTGAAAGTGTGCAGCGGGATCAAATTGAGACGAACGGGTCACTTCCCTCTCCGAGGGCCGCGTGTTTTTGTGTTTGTGCACGTATGTGAGAGCATATGTGTGTTCAAACATGGCAGCCTTCTCTCGCTCGCCCTCGGTGCAACGGGAAATCTTCACACGGCTTAAAGCCTGTGCTGCCATGGCAACATAATGAGATGCTAATTGAATGGAGGCCTGTATGGCTTGCCCCTCTGCTCATCCCCCTTCCAGATAGGCTAGGGCCAAAGCTAATGCTAATAGAACTCCCTCAATAGAAGCTTTTCTGTGGCACCGATCCCCCCCACTCCTTGTCTATGCTCTATAAATTAACCTCATGTGCAGTGCACGGGCGCATGCACATGCACATATCCGCTTCAAAAGAGCCTGGATATCTTTCGAAGAGTGTGTCAGCCCAGGCATTGTGTGGCTAGGCAACTTAATTGGTTTAACCTTAAATCTTTGGCATGCTTTTCTATTTCACTTCTGCTCTTTGCATTGATGAGGGGACCGTTAACCGCTTTTATCCGTCCTGCTGAGGCAGATCACTCTGGTCTTACAAATTACTGTAACTTCACTTACAGTCTTTGCAGGATAGGTGTGAGCTGCCTACCGGGACACCTCAATATTGTGCAAGCATCAGCTTTCCTTCAAGGATATTGTTTCACGCGGTGTTATGCTATAATGTGTAACTTCAGGAGTGATTTTACTATTGTTCCTATAATAAGCTCTGCTTTTTTAAATAGGGCAATTTGGAACCTGTGGTGTAAAAGCAACACTGGGAATATTGGAGTATTTTACTGTTATATACCCAGGCACGCAACTATATAAAAGACAATATGGAAACTGTTTAAATATGAGGTATACAACATCTATTCTGTATGATGGAGCTTAATGTGGACTTTCTGCGTTTACATTCGGTTGCATGGCTGACCACCTGCAGCTGAATGATTCCTCATGTTTTTGTCATAACAATGACAATGTGACAGTGGCAGAGTCCACAGGAGGAAACGACGGCTGACCTAAAGTCATTGGGGGTCACATGGAGGAGGAAAGCAGAGGTTTACATGGCAGGAAGACAGAAATTCAGACATATAAAAACACATGCAGTTAGAAAACTGCACACTTTGACAGATTTTTCCCTGCTGTACGCCCACCTTCTACTTTATTCAACACATCACATTTCCATGTGGGCTGAGATGCTCAGCGTGATGAATATGCTGACAGCTTGCTTTAGTTTTTCTGACACCGCACTCTTATTCTGAACAGAGTCTTCACCGCTAACAATTCCATCTGATTATTGCACATGTTCAGCTCCCACAACCACAGCAACTATACTCTTAAAAACCCTATTAGTCCTAATAATCAACCATTACTCTACGTTTGTTTTTATCACGATCAATTTACCTCTTCTGTGAGCTTTACTGATAAGCACGTTGTCCACTTTCTGCAACAATACCAAGCAATCAATCACATTCCTGAACAGGAAGTCCTGGGCTTGAAGCCCTCGGGGCGTCCGGGAGCTCTCTGTCATCACCAGTTGCATACCAGCCATAATGGGAGCTGTGCCCAACTCCAGCCAACAATGCAACAAGAAGACACGCAGACCGAGGGCTGGCATTACCCCTGGATGGAGTCTGGGTAATCTCCTCAAGCTGTTACAGTTCTGCAGAGAGGGGATGATGGGATATCTGCAGTTGTACACGTGAATGAGCAAGCGGGGGTTTTTATGTGGGCTGTTAGGAATCTGAATTACTCAACCTGCATATCCATTCTCTGTGGAAAGTGGAGAATAAGCAAGTTAATAGAAGAGAGGGTTGACTAGTATAAGACAGGCATATTAAGGAACATTAATTTTTTTTTATATATAAATGTGATAAACGTATTAGAAAAAAAACTTTTCATCTCAATTTCACTGCTGTAATTGACTTTGGAGAGAAGATTAGGTAAATATCTTGTGAAGCATAAAAAGGAGAAGGTAACCAGACAGTCAGGAAGACGATACAAAGTATAGTAGAGTTTGGAGTTCTTACAGCTCCTCTCTCCAACAGAAAAAGAAACGTCATGTGAAATCTGGTTCTAATCATCCTCAGCATTTCTCTGTTGAACATATACAGCCATGGGAAAAGAGATCATGTCTGTGGTATGCACTTCCTCTGCCACACGTGCTCATCACGTGACCATGACAACTCCACTTGGGGGTCACACAGGGGTGATGATCACGAACAAGCTCTGGTAACGTGGTCGGACTAGGTGGGGATTCCTCCTGGATTTTCTCCCATAGATGTACTGAGTTTGATGTAACTGTCAATAGGCAGCACTGACGATGGAGGCGGTGCCATTTAAAAAATCTTTCTCAGCCATCTTGTCACGAGAAAACCTTGAAATTTACTGCCGACCTTTGCAGAGACCAAATAAAATGTGTCTGTAAAGGGACCAAATGTGTGGAGCTGCCATGAATCTGATTCTGTTTGACAGGGGAGCACTCTGGAGAGTTGTTTCTTGGACGAGTTTAAATCAGTGTAACACTATGGGTCAGTATTCTCATAGTGAGGTATGTTAAGAGAAATGCCATGCAGACAAAATACTTTGCTGAGCAAAAAACAAAAAAAAAAAAACAAAACAAAACAAACGGAGCTCACATACTTTAGTGTTACAGGAACCAGTAAAAAGGAACCCCACCCATGCCTGGTTCCATCCTGCTCTTTCGTTCATGCTCTTTCGCTATAATCTTTTAGCCATCGCCCTCTCCGTCTCCCCCTTCTACCCCGCAGGACACAAAGGCAGGAAGGAAATATAGACGGCCCGAGAAGAGAGAATGGCTGCTGAACCGAGCAGGTCAGCCGTACGAAGGAGTCACTGGGTTTCCTTTAATAGCAGCAGGGACGTGTGACCAGAAGATCTTAAGAGGACCGACGACATCATGTAACTGATAAAGACGATTGTATGCGTGTTGTATCACAGGTGCGGCTGAACAGTATGATTAAAAATGCTGGTGGTGAATACTTTAAACTGGAATGACACCTACTATCTAGAAATACGATGATGCATTGATTGTTGATTGTCACCCTAATTCTGGTGAAGTCAATCTGTTTTTTCGCTTCTGTAAAACACTGAAACGGAATTGTGCATGTCGGCCTGTCAGAGCGAATCAGTATTTCTTAATGTGGCCTACACTTACAATGAGGTCAAGTGGAGCTTTGTCTATTACTCACTAACATTACACGGCTCACGAGGAGACGCCATCCATTCCCCAAAGGCAAGGTCAGTTATCTTTCGCTCTCACATCAACATACATCATCACCATGAAATATGCCTGGGGGTTTATTTGCTTCTGTTCATCTATACCTGACTACAGGCACAAAGTTTAAGAATGATCAATGACCTTGTTTGCAGACATGAACGGGGTTGATGTGATCCAGACACGGAGTGCACTGCACAGTGTTTGGACACGCAACAGACACACATTTCAGTCCAGGCATATTTCACGCGTCCACACTGGTTACGGTCACATGTTGGGAAAAGAAAAACATACTTTCTGTCCGTTTCGGGAGTCGACACCTCGCTGCTGAAGCCTAAGGATTCCTGAAAATCAAGAAGACGCAGAGACAGGTGTCAGATTGACCTTTGACCAAATCCTAAGAAAATCTGAGAAAGATTCCATTCGGGTTCTGTGAGCATGAGCTCTCTGCTTACCTGGATCTCATTTCGGAGCAGAAGGGAGGTGCTGCTTGGGTCCTGTTTCTCCTGATAAAAGATGAAAAAGAGTCAGATCTCAGCTTCAAAAATCAATCATTTACTATGAGAGAACCTTATCAACTTAAAGCATAACAATAACAAGACATAACGAGGTCTCGGTTGATGTATAAATATAAAAGAACAGTTGACTAAAGAGTCAACAATGGAGGTCAAATGTCATAACTCCCGAATGTAGAAAAAAAAGATTATTCTGCTCGATTCAGACACACCTGAACACCAGTGAAAGCAAACACAAGCACATGTGTACACGCCTACAAGTCACGACTTGCAGGAAGTACCCAAACCTGCAATACTCGTTTTGAACCTACGTCGTGCCCCTGAGTAGCGATGGAGTCAAGTGAAGTCTTGGCTCCTCCAGAAAAACAAGGCATGATGAGAGCTGGCTCCATGAATTCCTCAGAGTAATTAGAGTAAAGCCAGAGCACACCTCCCTCCACTCAAAGCAAACACCTGCTGGTGTGTCTCACATCATTAGAGTACAACACACCATCACCAGCATCCATCTACATGAAACATAGCTATACTGAACTCAGTGCTGAGCTGATCCCGAACATGAGTTCGTGTTTTCACTACGACCCCAGTGCTGAATCATACTTCTGAAATAGATGTTCTCATTATAACATATAACACAACTGCACACTCCAAATGTGTCTGCAACTTTAGCTGGAGTGTGTGATTATGCAAGGCCCTGAGGGTTTGACTAACCAGCATAGGTGTTATTGTCTGTCTTTAAGTTGTCAAGGAGATTATAACCTGACTCCTTTTCCTTCTCCACTATGTGCAAAAACCCTTGAATGCGTCCAAGAAGAAAACAGGGTCAGCCCAAGACCTTGGGGTAGTGATCAGTGTTTCACAATGTGGCCCAGACCACAAACTCGCAGGCCTCATCCCGGAGGCAGACATCATGTCAACATTGCTAATTTCCAGTGGTCTAAACTCATGCCCGTTGCACAATAAGAACTGTGTGACTTTATTCGAATGTGTTAATCCTGACGTGACCTCGGGGGTAACTAAGGATAGCCAAGCCCCCTGCAACTTTCCCCAGTAGAGTTACCATAAATAAGAAGATGGGAAACTGTGAGGAGTAAAATATTCGACAACACAGTAACAATGTTAATATTATTGAAGCATTTTTTTCTTCATGGTGTTTCTCAAAGCATGCAAAGGCAAAAAGCTAAAAAAATTTAAATGACACTGATTGCTGAAAACAGACTGAAACTACATGAAGGTGCAGATGTTAGAATCAGCTGTAAAAGTGTGTGATTTGAGTAATTGCTGCACAGAACAGATGAATGCATAATGTGGCATGATTGAGAATATCTTAAACATATTTTTAGGACTATATAAGGGATTGGAATGAGTCTGCAGGCGGTTATTCAACCGAACAGTTTAATCAGGACTAAAATAGGGGTAGATCCATGTAATGACCTCTTTCATATATTTTGGGATTTTTTTTTGTTGAGGAAGTTACAGAGTCATTGGGTTACTGAAAGTTTGCCAGAACCCAGACAAGAAAACATAACCTAAGAAAAGTTCCTGCTTTGTGTCTGACATTTAATAATATGCCAGCTCAGGAGGAATTAGAGGAAATGTCATGTTGGGAGATGCTGATATCACAATTCTATGTTTTTACATGTGCAAATTAAATATGATATCACAGCTTTTAAGGGTGTGTTATTAAGACAAATGACTGCTCTCTGATTCTGTGTGCTCTGTACAGAAATGTTTCATTAGTAAAACACAAGACCCACTGTTTCGGACTCATATGACTCAATGTGTTTCAAAGGGCCTTGAAGCTGAAGCCAAATTTGCGATATTATCCAATTTTTTTTCATCATGTAAAGAGATTGTAGCGTTGGAATTCATGTGGCAGCTCAGGTAATACTGGAACAGGTTATCTTATAGATCAATAAGCTTCAATAAAGGAGTTGACGTCATGCAAGTACAGTAGGTCGGCGCCGCAGACTCTGGGTGAAGTCTGAGACGCGAATGGCTTTCTAAAACCTTTAAGTGAAACATTGTGTTACTGCCACTGAGGAAAGATAAATAGATGTGGAATTTCCCCACAAGGAAAGCAGGAATAGGAAATGTGCTGGTATCGAGAAATGAGCATCATCCTTTGAAACCACACCCTGATATTAGATTGGAGGATAAGAGTCACAGGAAGCTGGGAGTAAAGGGCTTCCTACAGTTAGCCAGACGTGCTTCCTAATCGAGGTGCCCTTCAGTTTACCCTTTGTTCTTCTGTAAACGACCTTTGGGCGAAGAAGCACAAGTCTTCCACGCTGACGAGTATCAAAGGGTGAGCAAAGGAATGAGTCAGAGGTGACATAACCTACTATGAGAGCTTTTAAAGCGCCTGCTTGTATGAGTCAAATGAGTAGAGGGCTTAAAGTGCTGAGGTGGCCAAAACCCTCCAAATTGGCCTAAACCCTACACTTATCACAACAGTTATCAACAAACAGGGCAGACCACAGATGTCAGAGAGACAGCTTGGCTGTCTTCGCCTTACACATTAACTTCAGGACTAAAAGTCCTACCAGCGATTTGTGTTTGTCTGTTACTGTGATCAAGCAAACGGGGGCAGTTTCCGTATTCATTAAATCAAGTCACGTCGGAAAAAAACCTTAAAAACAATCCGGGGAATATGACCATTCCCATAAGTCAAAGTGCAGGTACCTGACTAAGGTCATAAAGGCTTTTTTTTTTTTTTCACTAACCTGCCGGGGTACACAGAGAGAACATCTGGGACAGGACTGTTTAGATTCTTACATTCTTAAACAAGCACAACTTTTGGCAGCTCTGTTTAAACAGCCAGATTGTGCAGACTGTTGTGTGCTCAGAAAATCCAACCTGGAGGAGGATAGTTTGCTTGAACAAGGTGTGCGCTCGCACACATTCACCAAGGCTTTCAGAAAGGTAGCGGCAGGTTCTGCAATAGATCCTCTTTGATGGCTTCTCCAGGCTGCAGCTACAGTGGAGATATGCCAGTCTCACCGCAGGCAAGACGCCAACTGGCCGTAAAGATTGTTTCAAAAACAGCTCGGTGCCCGGCCAACACATATGGTGGATATGGGGCTCTACACATGTCACCACAGACGTAAACTCAGACCAAGGAGCACCGACACACATCTCGCCTCTGCTACCACAGATAGAGCGCCTAAAAGACAAAGCGGCTCTCTGTTCCTCCCACTCATCCACAGCTTCCCCGTTTTCCCTGTGTGTGCGTGCCATGTCTGACACAGAAGAGGGGCCGAGGAGGCAAAAAGATGGGTAGATCGGCCAAAAAACAAACAGAACAACACCCTGTTCACTTCTTAAGGCGTGTGAGATTAGCTGATGAGAAATTTCAAGCAGAATTCTATGAAGGTAAACTTCCCTCTCTTAGATATCTCTCTGCTTTTACGATCAAAGAACCGCAAGGGAATAATAAAGAAGTTGAAATGCAACTGACACAGTTTTTGAAAGAGAATTTCAAATCAATACATTTTTGAGGGGAAATGTGTGAGTCTGGGTATGTGTGAGCGCAACGCTTAGATCTCACAACCCACTCCCGGAGGGGACACGCTATCCTCTGCTTGAACTTTCCAGCATCATCTTGAGATGCTGCCCTACTTACCCAAAACTGGCACGTTAGCGTGTGAATCTGCAAGTGTTTTTTTTCTTTTTTCTTCTCTCCAGAAGTCCACAGGGCTTGTTTGTGCGTATTACGCAGTGTGTAAGAGCTTGCAAGCTAAAATGAAAGACTCTGATTGCTTAAGTGTGACTAAATCGAGTTAAACTTAAAAAAAAAAAAAATTGAAGGTAGAACTCCAACTAATGAGGATCACGATGTATGCAGACAGAGAAACTAGCATCTGAAATGATTGAACTCCTAGCACACACTCTCTTGAAAAGCAACTGTAATTCCCAGAAACCAATTGCTTCCCATTATTAACCGACAAAATATGAGTTCTGCTTTGCGGCAGCAGGACTAAAACATGTACTGAAAGTAAAAGCAGTGACAGTACAGAGGAGTGTTTTTTTTTATTCAAAACTGAACTATAAAATGAATCTAAACTCACTTTAAGAGTGTAAGTATCACGAAGCTCGGAGATAAAAGTAGGAGGATATGCAACAAAAAATAAAAAACTAAACAGGTGACTTAGGTGAGGCGAGCCACCTGGTGAGTCTGGGTGGGCGGAGCATGTGAAGGAACTGGCACAAACTGGAAAGTTGGCTGCAAACATAGAAAGACGTTAGCGGTAAGACAATGGGCAGGGTGAAAGACAGCAGAACTGGCTCACGCAGACGATCGAGCGTCTTATCACATGGAGCCGTGTGCTGCACGAAAGCAGACAATAGAAGGCCCGACCCGATCTAAGAACCGTCAGCAATCAGTAAAAACTCAGTCTTCATGCTTTCAAAGATGCTGCACGAGTGCATGAGTGTGTGTGTGTATTCATTTAACACTACTCGTTGCTAATTCTTAGCTGTACAGCATTCCTGAGACAGGAGGATCATTGTTGATTTGGTACTTCAAGACACATTCCAGACTTATTACAAATTCCAATGACAGAACTGTAATACTAACACTGAACTAAAATAACAAATCTACCAGAAAGCTTATGCCAATAAAGAATGCTCCGCCAACATTTTTGACAGTAATCTCACGGAAACAAAGTACCCTGCGTGGGCATGCCGACTTTTTTTATATTTCCACACAGAGGCTGAAGGTAGAAACGACAAACACGGGGCAGAATTCACAACACAGTTTCTTTGGGTTTTTTTCTCCACACTGTAGCTATAACCCGGCTGAACTGACCCACTTTGAGGGAATAAACTTCATGCAAGCTTTAACACATTACCCGCACTGTCTGCCGCTCACCTCGTGGCGCAACAGAACACAAGCCTGCACTTGAGTCTTGACCCCCGACTGTCAAGTTACTCAGATAGAAAACAATTACCGAGCATGCCTGAGGTGAGCAGATCAGTCTCACACTAGCTGAGGCGTTTTGTGTGTTAAGAGTTTAGATCAGAAAGCCAACAGAGACACAAACATCTATGAGGATTCCGACCCCTTCGGTTTTAATCTTCGAGGCTTCTTTGTTTATTCGCAATGTATGTTTAAGATGCCATCACAGAAGCTTGCCGTGTCTCATTATGGTTTACAGCATGCATAAATACGCTTCAGGGTTTGGCCAGTGCCAACAAACGTCAAAATGAGCCATCTTGATTTATACTTGGCTTATTCCTTCTGTTCCATTACTAGTATGTGAAGAGACAGGGATAATTTATATATAGATCTTCTTCTGTGCCTGGAAACAATTATCACATGAAGGGATCCTTAATCAAGCATATATGTCTGAGTTGGGATGTTTTTAAATTTAGTACAAACTGCAGTCACTCTGAGGCTACTTACAGGCATAAAGGCTTCATATCAGAGATTGTGTTCACTTGAAGAAAAAAAAAAAAAAAAAGTCCAGATTTAATAAAGCATTTCATTTGTATGTCAAATCATTCAGTGTTCACTGCACCTTCCTGAGAAAATGCACAATATTATTTGTCGAAGTAACTTAAAATCACAAAACTTAGCTTTTAAACCAAGCCATGAACAAAAAACAGAAAAAGTCACATTTGGCTTTAATTAAGTTGAGACGGCTTAGGTTGACCATTGTATATAAGACCAAAAAAATGAATTGGTGCAAGTTTTCACCAGACATAACTGTGCCCTGACCTCTCTGCATTGAACCTAGGATGACAATCATGGATTAAAAAGGTTCAGTTATTGCAAAGATGACTAACCTATATTTTCATTCAGTATAAAAACAAAGCAAACCCGATAGCTGCTGCTTACTTACAGTCTAACCTGCGGCTGAACTTGCGTCTTTAATCTTCAACGTCACCTTTGACTGACCCGTTAGAGGCAACAATCCTAATTACATCAACTGCTGACCATGTTGCTCCAGTTCAGTATTTCCTGCTCAGCCATATGCATCACCAAGTTAACATGCCATCAACAGACGTTCACACACATCTATAGGAGCGCTGGGAAGCTAAGGCATGGTAGCACTAATCCATACCCACATTCTCCGAGGGGATGTTTGTTTAACTCTTTGTGCCCAGGCAACTGGTAAAACTAACACTAAGGTGTAAGGAAACAATTGAGCAGAGACCAGTCAGGAAGTGTTTGCATCGATAGTTATCTCTGAGAGAGCCTCTGTCATCAGAACCTCGCAAAGAGGGCCCCGTGTTTTACTGCAACAGAGCGACTAAAGTGGCTGACAAGAACAGGCAATTGTGTCGAGCAAACAAAACTAAACACCACAGAAGTTGCACTTCCCAAAAACAAATGACTCAAGAACCTCCAAAAGATAAGACCTTTTGGAGAACCAAAACTCAAAAATTAAAATGACATCATTTGTTTGGGTTGAACAGAGTTACGCTTTAGACACTGGGGATTTCTTCTGGGAACTTTTGAGACCTTGTCACTAAATATGTTGAAGTTAGTAGAGTTGATGAAATTAACCTCAGGGTCCTTCTTTAAGTTGCCTTTTCCAGTGCTAACTTCATTTTTTCCCCCTCTTGTGTAGTCTAAGACCAAATAGGCCCAACACTGAGGTGACTTCTAGATTGACTGTTGCGTAAACTGTTATCAAATCACAAAGGGCCACACAAGTTTATAAGAAACAATTATTTTTAGTCGTCAGAATATCAAGAGGAACTAACCTTCAACTTTGTTGTATACATATAAAAAGAAAGAAAAGGATGAGACAGGTGTGTGTGGGTCTAAAGGCAGCTGGTTACTTTAGCACAGTCCTTCCAGGTTTTCCCCAAATGTCATGCCTCTCCAGAGTGCCACTTGCTAAATGTCTCTCCGTTAACGTGGCTCTTGGACGTTGTGACCTTCTGTGAACATGTGCTGTTGGTCCTTGGGGAGAAGACTGCATTACGTTGGCCCGCAGCCAGATCTGTCTGGAGACACTTCACAAGATATGACATTCATTACTTTCTTTCTGACTGGGTGTCAATGTGCTGTCTGTTTATCTCTGGCTCATCTGTTCCGTCTCACTTTGTGTCTCGGGCACGGGTTTCACAAAACCTCTCAGCAATTTTGCCTTGGAGGTGAAATCGTGTCCAAATCCATTGTATCCTCAATAGTGGGGAGCGAAAAGACCAACAACTAATTTTAGAGAAAGAACACTCAGAAAACCAGTCCAAGTAGAGTCTATATAGTGTGGGTTTGATCCTGCACAGTTGCGAGCTCCCCATAAGGTGTTGCCTGACCTGTGTCCCTTCCTTCCAGTATTTTTCTTCTCCTCTCCTAGATTTCGCTGCCAAACTTTGCAGAGTGGCAGGACAGCTGCAGGCTCTCACATTCTCCACTCCTCTTCATTCCCCTCATCCTCCTCCTCCCTTCTTCTTTCCCTATTCATATCCTTATCCTCCTCCTGCACCAGGCTTCAGGCTCAAGTCCCAGTCAGCTCTGTGCTGCTCCTCTTCTCCACAGGCTGCAAAATCTGCCCACATTGTTTCCCCTCCATCTGTTTGATGTCCTCTGGATGAGGCCTTACGGTGAAAGTCATCACAGTCATAATTGGAAAAGATGGCTGATGTGTTGTAAGACAGCTCCGAGTTGGCATAAGGTTAACCATTAAAAATGTGATATTGCTGTCGAGTATTGTAATAAATACAAACACTTAAGTAAATGATGTCAAGTGCTGGGTTCTCTTGCATCCAATTTCTCACCAGCTCCAAACCAAGCCAACGTGTGCTGTTCCTACCAGCAGCATTTCAGACATGTCATTGTTGTTGCTGTTTTTTTCCTTTATTTGTCTCATTCTGACTTGTGCCCTGTGGCCACCAAGGTTGCCAGTTGATAAATGTTGTAAATAAAGTCAATCACACAATGATTAACCAGATGCTTACTTGATGTTTAAAATTCTGTCTTTTTCAACATAATACATGGAAACATAAGCTAACATAGTTCAGTCTTGTGTGATACGTATTTTAAGCATGTTGAAACTGTTAATTCTGATCCTACTGTACACACTCTCTCTCCTACAAGTGTGTGTACCCATTGGTTTCTGCGCAGCATGGAGCTCGCTTCTCCAAAGCAGCACCAGCAGCATTCCATCACACCTTCCCCTGCATCTTGGCAACCAAAGGGGTGCCCCACTACCCTAGATCCTTGTGAAAGAGACACCCCAAACTAACCCTTGCACTTCCAGAACACCACTATATTCACAACCAGCAAAGACACACTGCCTTTTAGGAGAGCCTCACACTTGTTTTCCTCCCATTACCGTTTTTCCTGCCAGGTTGTTTACTAAGAATGAGACATTTCGCCCAAAAAGGTTTGGTTTGAGTCTTTGGGAAAGAAAACACACGGAAGCTAAAATGTATGTGTATGCTGCATTAATACAAAAGCAATAAATCTTGTGTGTGATAGCGGCTTTAGTCTATGTGACATTATCAGGGAGAGTTTTTTTGCGTGTACGTACCAGGTCAAGCTCCTGGGATACTCGACGTTTGCGTAGCTCCTCCATGCGGTCGCTGACGTCACTGAAGCAGGTGTTGTAGTACTCAGAGTACTCCTGGGCCAGGTCGTCTATGTTGCCCAGTGAACCATCCTGAAGAAAAAAAAAAAGAGAGAGAGCAGAGATTAGTAAACATCAGAATACAATCAAACTTAAAATGCTGTTCCTTTAAAAAGTAAATATTTGAACTCTTTCTATATTTAAAAAAAAAAAAATGTGATGAGTGAGATTCCCACTCCCCTCCGTCGTCGCACATTGCTCGAAACACAATTTTGCCCAACCAGTGTCGCAAATGGTTGAACAAGTATCATAAGAGAGAAATCTAATAAAGAACAGGCAGAGATTTTCATGAATTTGCCAAAGACTTGATGGTTGCACAGGAACACAATCACTCAGCCGCTTCCCATGCATCTAATCTGTCAATCTGATGAGATACCGAATAAAAACAAAAGCATTCAAAATACTCTGAGGTCATTTTTTTTTCTCAGTTATCAGGTTCTATTCTGAGTCTATAGGCAGACCGAGCTGTGTTGCTGGGTTTTTGTCTTCGTCTGGACTTGTATCGAGGATGCTCTTTAGCTCCTAAGACATTCCCCAAACTCCAAACCAAACACATTTTTTCCGGCTTGCTGCAGTTTAGATCAGCACGGTTCCTGCCTTTGTGAGGATGATGTGTTTGGGGTTGAGGGAGGAAGCTGTGCTCCAAACAGTAAATTGCTTACCGAACATAACATTACAATCTTAGGTCAGGGGAATCTAGCTCGGCTTTTATAGCAACAAAGGAGAAAAACAAGATAAGAATATACAATTAGCCAATGGTTTCTTTCACATTAAGTTAGTTTGGAATAAAGACGTGGATTAGCTTTGTAGTTCAACGCCTTTAACGATCCATGTTTATGCGTGAAGACAGAACAAGTGAAAACTAGTAAAGGAAAAACACTTCTTTAGTTCAAGTTCAGGAGATTTTGTTTTTGTTTTTCACAGGATGTAAAGCGACCTTCTTTGTATGATGTTAGAGAGAAAATCAACTCCAACTCTTGCCTTGGTCGAACCGTCGGCCATTCTGGCAATGAGCTCCCATCTGCTGAATATTCATCAGTGTTGATCTAATCTGTGCCAGGCAGACAGCTAGCATTGAGTCACTGTGCAGGGTCCGAACAGTCTCTCTCAGTCTCTGTCTTTCTCAACCGGACTCCCTATCTGCGTGCCAGGCCGCAAATGAAAGGATCTCTGTGAGTGCGAGTTAGCGTGCCACACACACACGCATACATTCACACACTGGGCTAGAGGACTTTCTTCAGAACCGGGTGTCTAGTCGAAGAGGACACACATTAGCATGTGCAGGGGATCGCAAAAACATCGAACCAAAACAAACTTGGACGTGCCAATCACAAACAACACAGCTCAGTGGACGGAGTAAACAAACTGTGATCAGTTGTGTCGTAAACCAAATCGCTGATAATCAAACACAAGTTTTCAGAAAAGTTCGCATCCTGTAGGTTGATTTTGGTCTGTCCTCCCTCCCTTCTCCGTTTGGGCCAGACATATGGTTTGAGATGATTGAGAATCCCAGTGGGAACGCTCTCTGCTCAGACACATGCTTTGCTCTTCATTCCTCACATCGAGTGAAAGCACGTTCTCGTTACAGATATCCCAAATGTTTTAATCACACTGGCAAAAAGACCGCACTGATCTATGTGGTACCTCCAGACTATGAGAATGAAATCTATCCTCGGATCATACAAACGCCAACATGATCGAGCATCGCTGCAATCAGTGTTAACAGAGATGGATTATTTGGGGGCACAGCAGAGCCAAGAGTTCAGTGAGATTGAGCTTTTTCTGTCTCGACTTCTTCCAGGAACATTAAACACAAACACTCGCCGTGGACAGGTAAAGTTGCACGTGGTTCATGGTTCTGGAATACATTCTGACAGCATGAATCCACATGTGTGCAGCCATTCAAGTGTGTGTGTGTGTGTGTGTGTGTAGAGAGGTGGGATTCCTCCAATTCTCTGGTGACATTAGCTCATGGGCGCCGAGCACAGCTGACCCCCCACCCCCACACACACACTCCATCGCCCCCCCAACTTTGTAAGGTGAAACTTCACATGGGCTGTTATGCATATCCACTGTACGACAGCACGTGAGAGCATGTGCTCAGGGTGAAACTGCCTTCTCGTGAATCCCAGTGTGTGACTGAGCAGAATCAGGACGACTTGACTTGACGGCATTTTCAAGACGTTGGATTTATCAAGTGTTTCAGCGCTTCAATGGGCACTTAGTCCACATTTAGAAAGAATCTGACAACGTGGGAGGGAAAGGTGAAAGAGCTGACAGAGGTCTACAAATTCAGTTCACTGGAGGGGTGGGGGGTGGGGGGGTGTGGAGGCGAGACAAGTGATGATTTGTGTGCTCGGGGTTTGTGCCGGCTGTCGTGTGAGAGAATGAAACATCTGGAGTGTGTGAACAGAAAATTTTCACCTATATCACACTGAGACCAAATGTTAACAGATACAGGAAAACAATTACATTTACATGACGATTATTCCAGAGAAACACTTCCTTTAGATATTTTAGAGACACATCCAGCCTCATGAATGTTTCAAATAAAAAGTAGTTGACGCAACAGTCACTCCACCCTGGCTGAGAGGGGAGACAACTCCCTATTTTGACTGGAACAATAGCAACAAAACTCCTACACCGAAGTGAAACCATGAGGGAATTTGTGTCGATTTCCAGTAAATAATGTCATTGTGTAATTTGCCATCAAGCTCAATACAATGTTTCTTCTATGAAGAGGACTCCTCCCTATGTACAGCACAGCAGAGCACAACTATTACATGTCACTTCTAAGAGTCTGAGTGACTCAAAGGAGCAAAGTTTGAGTCTGGTCTGTTAGAAAGAGAAGCCGTGGCTTGCTCCATTCTCAAAACTTGAATTCTTTGAATCGCACAGTAGCAGATTTCTATTTCGGCAATGCGTGAAGCAATTACAGCTGTGATATATATACTGGCATAATATTAATGCATGACTGTTATACAGAAATTGGATTGAGAGCTATGAAAAATACCGTCGGTATCATATTTGGTTTACGTGCGATGGTAAACAAGTTTTGAAGATGGGAGCCGACACAATCTGAAGGCCCAGCTGCCTTTGGTCAACTGACTGGAATTCCTGGCATTCATAATGACACAAATGTTTGTCTCAGCAGACTTTCAGTAAGTCATTATCGAGCAGCTATCCTTTAATGAGAAGACAAGACAAGTGACTGTGTTGAAGCGCTACATCTTGTGTTTCCAGGGATCATGATTACTACTAACATACTAACATACATCCTCTGCTTCCTGACCTGCTGGGTCTGTGATGTATTTTCTTTTTTATGTTGTCAAAAGCAACCCACAGATACACATCATTAACTTTCCTCTTCATGTTACAGCCAAAATCCACAATCTATTACAAACTTTTCCAGAGGACCACTTATTGAAAACATCAAGGAATGTACACATTCAAAGTCTGGATACTACTTTATTTCGATCCTCGCAATATAAAGAAATGTATTGCAATACCAACGTTATCGTTAACAACAAACAAATAGCAATAGATATTCCGAACAGCAATAAACTGTTTCAATGCACTGTGCATAACTGCTCTGCTTGGTAACACATCTGGCCAATCACAAGGAGCCTGGTTGCACAAGTTACCTGTCCTCAGGGTAGATATGAGTGTCTGAAGGCAAAAAAGTGTGCGTGTGAGAAAGAATGAAACAAACAAATAGGGACCTAGTTACAACTGGTGTAAATTAGGGAGCAAGAAAAAAAAAAAAAAAAAAAAAAAAAAAAGGGGAAAGTT
>OMNM01027584.1:6696-17621 GCA_900302745.1 Parablennius parvicornis | reverse complement strand
AATTATCGAGGAACAGCTGCAAATTGATTTGCTCCAGATGATCCCACAGCAGAAATCTACCAAAGTACATATGGTGTGTAAAACTAAATCTTGATATTTCAAAATACTTTCACCTGCTGTTTGAAGCCTCCTACATCAGGTCTGAGGTGGAGATAAAAAAACAAATTCAGAGTTAATGAGGCGGATCTTCAAGCGAAGCCTGTGTGTGTGTGTGTGTGTGTGTGTGTGTGTGTGTGTGCTAGATATTTTACATATAGATTCTTCTCCACAATGTAGCGAGTGTACTGTAATATCTACATGTACATAGATTAATGCACAGTAAGGTATTTTTTCTATGTCACTTGTCAATTAGCAAATGTCATGACTAAACAGAGGATTTAAGCAACTAGGCACCAACAGGATAATTTATTTCAAACCTCTGATTCGCAGCCACTATGCAGCAACACAAAGCCCAAAAACATTTTTCCCATTTCAACATGATCCCAGACGCTAATATCGATTCAGGATTAAATACATACCAGGAAACAATTTACTCACCGTCCACTGAAGCTCAACAACATTGCAGGGATAAAAGTATGGAGCGCACAGATTCAATAATCCACTTCACTTTGCACTGCCTTACACGGAAATGTCACTGTGGCTGGAATAAAAACTGCCCGGCTTAGTTTCTGTCCAGACTTTGGCTCAGTCATCACCTCAAGTAGACTTCTGATTCAGCCTGTTTATGCATGAAAATGACTGGCATGAGAAGGACATGGGCATGTGGTGGAAACATGTTTTTCAGCTGCGGCCTGGTTTTGGGCAATGATGTAATGGCAATAAGAAAAGGTGGGAAACTTTACAACACTCTATAACTCTACAAATTAGAATTATTTATTTTTTAGGGTGTAAAGGGTGAAACAGGACAATAAAAGATGGTAAACAGACAGGTAATTAGAAACAAGTGGCAAATATTGAAGGCAGGAGAAAGTTTGTGAAAGTTAGTGGTGTATGGGACCAAGGGGCAGGACAGGGTAGGACAGGGCAGAGTATTACCACATCTGGAGCAACAGCGCCCCCTGGGGCAAGGCACAGATAATACATACTGTGTCATCTCTCACAACAGTAAAAAAGAATCAAAAATATTAAAACAGTGGGACACACAGCATCTATTTGGGCAATTTGTGACATGGACAGGAGTTTGTTTTACTCATTGAACTATTGATAGAAATAATCAGTTTTTTTTTCCAGAAGAAGCAGCTGCTTCCTCAGAAAGATGTATCAAATTGAGAGATGAAATCCAAATGGGACAGTGAGCTGAAGCAGGCATTCCTTCACATTCAGAATATTCTTTATCATTTTAGGCTTTATGTTTGCCAACTTTCAATTGTATAACAGCGACTCAACACAGATGCATGTGTGACACATCAGGCATGATTCCCTTTGGATTAAGAGGTGCCGACTTAAACAGGTTCACGCACACGATAGCACGCATGTGTTTGCAAATGAACAGACACACTGTGCTAATAACTGCCACTGCACACATTCCTGATCTGTATCCATGGATATGTTTGTTAGAAGTACCATTATTTTTTTTTTTTCCAGTCATGGCACAGCTGTCCGAGGAAGAGGCAACCATTCATTTGTGGATTTACTGCTTCTTCAATCCGAGATTGACACTCTGCCAACCTGGACAGGTCAGCCATTTTGGACTTAGTGTATGAGCAATGTCCATCACCACAGCACTGAAGCTGTTGTGTATAAAAATAAATAAAAAAAAAAACAACCAACCCTCAATCTAATGTGTTCAAATATCAGCAAATATACACTGTTGCCAACAACATAGCTCACCGTGAACACAGATGCCTGTGCAGCCCACTGGAAAAAGCCACCGAACACATGTGCCAGATGCCAAAATCCTCAGACTGACTAGCATCACAAATGGCCCCACTTCCAGGAATCCATTCACTTGTAAAGAGCATTATTTTAATTGCAGGATGCAGAATGTTTCAATCCAATCCTGGATTTAGAGGGTACACTTACTGCCCACAAATAAATATTAAGTTATGCTGAATCTTATTCATCAAAATGTACAAGTCTAAATATGAACATGCAGCTCAGGAAAAAAAAAAAAAAAAAAAGGATTTGAGGTTTAGAAATGTGTGACGTGTGCACTCATTACAGGCTTTCTTCCATTTACTGCCACTTTAAGAATAATTACACAACATGATGGCCAATTTTCATGTAGTGTGTACATGAATGATGGGTAATCTATAAAATAATCCATTTATACACATTCAATTCAATTCAACTTTTTTTATATAGCACCAAATACGACACAATCGTCTATAGGTGCTTTTAACAGAGAAAAACCCAACAAATAATATGTAAATATTATTACACATTGTTGCTTCATACTAAGACAGTAATTGCAAATGAATTTCTTACTGAAAAAAAGTGTATAAAAATATTTACAAAGTATGTTATCATTAGCGTGGCTAAAAGTAATTGAAATGATTTTAATACGTTAATTGGAGCTCGAGCTTATAAGAACAAATGCATGATCTATTTAACAGTGTGGGGCTTGAAATGGAAATAACACAAACCGCTTCAATTATAGCTTGAAAAGCTCGGTCTCAAAATATCCCCAGCACTTTGGTGAACATGTGGCGAGTGTGACTTTGCATGTCAGAGGTCTCGGTCGTGTTGCACACTCATGATTTGTGATGCCTGTGAAGTGTCAGACAAAAGGGGGGAGGGTGCTCGGCGCAGCTTTACTTATTAGTACAGATACAGAGTGTGAGAAAATCCTAAAAGTGAAGGCTTGAAACAGCTGATATGAGTCCCAGAGGACTTCCCCTCTGTTGAGGTCATCCTTCGCACTCCGAGACTCGTACATCAATGCTGACTTCACCACGGATCCTGGCCAAGCCCGTTGCCATCGGCAACACTAACAGGAAATGAGCATGTATGGTGTTGAGCAAGCTCATCAGATTTTATTGGCATTTTCACTAAAGACTAATGTGCGATACAGCCCCATGCAATAAAGAAAGAAAGAAAGAAACATGGCTAATGTTGACATATTAGCTATTCACCACACAAGTGATAAGACATTTAGTTAACACAGATGAGCTCCATGCACACAGTCTGGGAGGAAATATGCAATTTTAAACACTCAAAAATGAACCTGTACTTGTAGTAAAGCAGCAGATTAATCTATGAAGAGCTCATCATTTGCTTTGATGTGCTTTTGTTTTGGTACATATGTGTCTCTGTGTGTTCCTATATCCTTTCCTGTTCACCCTGCTGTGACAGTCGGTGCTTGAAATCCTGGAAAGTGAGGCGGCAGTGCCAGCAGTAATCAGAGCTCTTTGTATCCAGGCACACAGAGTCAGGCACGAATCAGGGAATGTTCCCTTTTCATCAATAATAGCTGTAATCCTCTTATCTCAATGTGATGAGTAACCTGTGACATGCTGAAAACTTGGATTTTACCTGGCCTCTGACTTGTTTCAAAATAGACTTTATTAGCTTTAAAAGCCCTCTTTTGTGGTAACCACAAAGCCACAGTGAATCATTTAATGTATCCTGAGTTATTGACGTTTGGGATTGTGATATGTTAACTAATGTGACATACAGCACATTGCACCAGTATAGTCGAGTGTACTGTATGTGCGTCTATGCGAAACCCATACATTACATTTAATTTATACATTTTGTCATATGAACATCAGAACACGATAAATCAATTCCAGACTACAGAATTACCACACAATTTAAGTATTCAACATTGAGAAATATAACTCACACATCCTCTGCCTCAGATTGTGGAAGTCCATCTAACACATGGAACACAACAAGACTGGGAACAATGTTTTGAGTGATCACTCTAAAGCACACATAGTACTAAAACCATGTTTAAAAAAAAAAAAAGAAAGAAAGAAAATAAAGAATAATAAGTATTTCACAACCCTTTTTAAAATTCTTACATCATTTTGCATATACTGTACTTGCCAAAACTGACTTCAATATGAGACTGAGATGAAGATGCAAACACGAGCAGTCAGGAGCAGATTACTTCAACACTTGCCTCTAAGCCAGCTAAAGCTGAATAGTCATGTTCACTTTTTGTGTCTTGACATAAAATGCCTTGGCTCACAAAACAAATCCTAATGCCATTGTTTTTATGTATGAAAAAATATGCTTGTAACCCAGATTCAAATATGCCTCAGCAATGTTTACCAAGGGAATGAGTGCCTGTGTAATTATTACCAGCTGCCCCAATGAATTTTAGTAGGTCGGAAAGCTCATGAAATTGTTGGGACTACAAGCGAGAGTGGTGGCATTGCAGATGTTTAACATTAGAACAAATATACTGTACTACAACTCTTTCGCCTTTCAATGTGCTACAAGGTATTATTACATGTGTAGTTTTTTATATTTGCAAATTGACACGTATGGATATTTCTTCTTACAGTCTGCATAACGTTAGCATTTATCCGACCCCTCTCTCAGATGCTTTAATCTTCTTTGGAGCGACTCTGATTTGAGGTGATAGAAACGCATGTTTTGAGATAAACGGAAATACAAAAAAAGTGCAGGTAGGGGATCAAAAATGAGGAAAAGGTGAGCTGAAGGTGCAGCTCAGAACATCCTCTGAAATAAAATAAAAGGATGAAAGAATGTGCGGTGGCGATAGTATAGTGGCTGTCATTGTTGCCACACAGTGAGAATACCCTCTGTTTGCATGTTCTTCATTTGCAAAAAAATATGCACATGAGGGTAATTGGTGTCTCTCTGTATTTGCCCTCTCGAATGACTCTTTACTTGCATAATAAATATAGCAAATTATAGTAGAATCCACACAGAGGAATGTCTGTGACCGCTTAACCTGTGTGGTCCTGCCATGTTTTAAGATGAATGTTGAAAAATAGGCTAAGTACTGTGTATGAATGTGGGTAGTTTAAATTCAAGGTTTGTGTGCAAGGGTAACATTTATCTAGGTTTGATTATATGCCAGAGTTGCCATTGTAGAGGTTTCTTTGTCACCAGTAGTCGTCCCGGTCTTGATCCACCACTGAGAGAATCATTGTTGTACACACTATTGACACTTGTGCTGAGTGAATACTTTTGCTCTGACCAAAACAAACCAGAGCTTTCTAACCCAGCTGCACACATTTCACTCCTCTGTGCTATGATGTGTTTGCTGGCACACACACTGGGTACATCACACTGCTTGTTGTGCCAAATGACAACACCTCACTGGCCGTAGCCATCGCTCTACTTAGCAGCTAACTGATGTAACGTAAGACCCTCGTACTTGGCTGACATCATCACCATTAAAACCCCTGCAAACAGCATAAGAATTAGTTTCTAAACTGCCCATCAAAGTAGTGCAATGCGGAGTTTTAAAAGTCAAATCTGATGTGTTACAAGGCTTTTTACAGGAGAAGTAAATATGGCACATGGCAAAGAGAGGCTATTCAGCAGTGACCTCAACCACACTCATGCCACCTGCACTGTAACATCATCACCTCTGGCCCATTCGTCACACAAAGAAGCAGGCTTAGCTTCACAGCCAGACATAAACTGAAAAGTAAATGCACGCACACACACAGGCGCAGACCAGCTGCACTGACAGAGGGAGATGGCTGAACAACACATGCACATATGGCAGAAACTGCAAAGTCAAACAATTCTTGGGAGACTGTGGAGGAAATGAAAGCTGGTGTTTTATCACTGTCCCAATCATTACCACCCCCAAAGTTCGCAGCTCTTGCGTGCTGCATGAGAACCTCAGAAGCAGATGTTGGAGGCGGCTTCAACTATAGGTATCCATCCATGCTGCCATGGCTGTTATTTAATTCTAATGATGCTGACACACACCTGTTGTTATGGCACTCGACCCTGCCCCTTTGAAGGTAAACAGTCACAAGAGTGCCTGCCCAGATTATGGATGAATATTGCAAAAGCATTTTGCATTTACAGTTTTATTTGGCAGAGACATTTTTGAAAAAGTAAGGCATCCAGGCCAAGTGATTTTCTTTTTTGCTGAAGCTTTGCAATATAGTTTAAACTTAAGGGACACTCATCAGACTCCAGCAATGGACAGATGAGCTTGAATATAGCAGGGTGAAGAGACTGACAGGGAACAGGAGCTGTTTTGACAGCTGAAAGCTGAGTGTGAAAATTACCATTGCAAACCCCAGTCAAACTAAAGTTAAAGCTCTTCGGGAAGTGCCAGCACTTTTTTTTTTTCCCTCTGAGCTATGTACTCCAGGAGCTTATGAATCAGCTCAGCAGGTCTGATACTGGCTTCACTCACTGTCTCATCCATGTGTATCCCACATTCTCTTCTACATGCATCTATATGTGCACAAAGAGGAGTTCAATGAGTTAATGTGTGAGAACAAGTCCACAGTGTTTCCTTTGAAGGCATTCATAATGACAATATGGCATCTGTTCTTCCTGCAAGTAGGGAAGTTTACCAGGAGAACTTTGGCCTCAGTAAAACTCCCTTCCCTCCAATTTCTATCCTTTTCTCCTCTCCCTTTCCCCCATCCACCTCCTTCCATCCGCTCCCTTGTTCCTTGTCAGCTGTGTGGAGATCCAGATGTGAAAGAGGGGGTGGACAGGAAAAGCAAAGAGAGCGAAGGACGGAGAGGGATATAGAAATCCACATCCCCCTGGTGACAGACTTCATTGTCCAAGACCTCCTGGACAAGGCCTTGAGACACATACACACAAACAATTACGCACAGCAAACAATGGAGTTCCTCTAGACGACAAGGCCCGATTGTGTGCGGCGCTCTTGTGTGTACATCTGACGACAAACCAAATCAATGACCGACTTCTTGCAGGAGATCTGGTGTTGATATTTAGTCGTCTTATTTACTGGGGGTCTTGGGCAGCCATGAGCCTCTTGCTCTTGTTCAGTGAGAAGATAGGATAGAAAAAAATCAATAACAACCTCAGAGAATGAAGACAAACCGTGAGTAACAGCTGTATGTCAGCATCCCGTAGTATATGGTCTTTTCTCCCTCGGTTTTCTCTCATGTCCCACATTCACACAGAAACACACGAAAAATAAATTACACTGCTGTACACAATCAGTACACGCTGGAATGGAGGAGAACAGAGATGTAATTATGAAGAAGTGCTCCAAAGATTGTACACAATGGTGAACACATGTACATAACACACACCCACACATCACAAAGCCCTTTGAATTAAGTTAATAGAGTGAGTCAGCAAAAAGGGGAGCAGCACTGAGAAACAAGAGATGAGGTTAGAAAAGCTTTCAATACTGGAGGGTTTCTTTCTCTAATTTGCTCTGAACAAAAGGTCCTGTAGAAAAACTACACAAAGCGACAACTCTAAGTTTCAAGATGTTTCATTCTACATATCAGCTCGGCGTTTACCATACACGGAAACATTGTGTCAAACTTGCGACTAATCAAAGAAATGAATGAGAGCTTGCCTCGTAATTAAAATGCCAGTACTCACCGCGAGGCAGTCGGTCTGCTCCACTCAGTGTTTCTGCAGAGCCAAAACAGACTAACTCACTGAGAAGGGGAGCAACAAGTGGTGTACAGTGGAGAACAATGCATGTCTGCCGGAGCGCAGCAAAGCGTCAGCACAGCGGAGACACAGAGAGGTCCAGTCATCGGGCTGCTGCTCACATGGGACGCAGAGAGGAGGAGAAAGCAGGGAGGCTGAACTATAGGATAGTCAACAGTACTCACATCAGGCAGGGGGAGGGATCTTATCCTTCTCTCCACATGTTCCCTTTCTCCTTCTTCAATCCAGAAATGCTTCAACAAGTCTCGAATTTCTTGCTTGTTTCAAAACTGTATTGGCCTGGCCTTCCTCTGATAGCGCACTCCCCTTTCCTCTCGTCTCTTTTGTTCTTGCTGTCTTGTTCCACGCACAAGCAGTATCTCTGCTATTACAAATAGTCTGGCTCGCTCCTCTTGAAGGTGCCTTCCTGTAAACAATGCTGGGCTCCACCTAGACACACCTAAATGCTCACTGTGCTATAAATAAAACACACTCCTCTATATACACGCTTAAAGTGATCCAGTTGACTGAAAGAGAGGAGTCGTCTGTCTATAAATCTGCCAAGAGAATGACATTACTGCTCAGATTTAAGATCCTTCTCTGATGTCACTCGTTTTTTTTTTGTTTTTTTTTTTTTCACTGAAAGACTTTGTTTCACGAGTGGCCCAGATACCAAACAGTACTTGGGAAAAGGAAGAAAAGCAGAAAAGAGAGTTGGAGGAAGGAGTAACTCGATACAGCTAAAAGCAACAATTATTTGAATGAGTCACTCAGCAGTGAGGTTTGGGGTTTTTCTATGTTAATTTGGGAGAGAGCAACCAAATCAGGATAGGAGAAGAAAAAAAATAAAAGAAAAATCATCTCATTTTGGAACAGTGCACCTCCTAAGGAGTCCTTGAGGTCATGGGAGAATAGAAAGGAAGGACGGGGGTAATAGAGAGAAAGTGAGAGCAAGACAGAGAGGGGGATTGAAGGGCAGGAGAGGACAGATGTGGGCTTGGATCGGCACCAGAGCAACTTCTTCTACTTGTCCCAAATCCACCCTTCAGGACACAGCTTGCAAAGTCAGTCTTGCTGACAGCACCAAATAACACAGAGTGAACTACTCTTCCATACACAGAGGTGATGTTGAGCGCAGTCTGACATTGTGGCGAATAGGAAACAGATCGTGGGCATGCAGACGCAAATATCAAACGAGTGGAAACTCTAAACAATTTAGTGCATGAATGGGAACTATACATCACAAACTGCAGTTGATCTTTTTCTTCAATGTTTCCAATGGAAGATGAATAGTTTTGATAGGCAGGACAGCTCAAAACAAATTGGTACAGCTGTACTACAAATACTTGTGCAGAATTCGTTCAAACCTCCTATTGAATATGGATGCAACATTGTCATACAGCTTTGTCCAAACAGTAAGAAGGAAATGATATCAGTCCAGTGACACTGTGACCACCCTGAATATCTCTTGAAAAGACTAATAACATTACTGACCTGCATCCTGTTTAGACCCGCCGTCACAACATTTAGAAAAGAAAACGTGACACGAAGGTTCAAGTAAACATGCCGTGAAGGAATTACAAGACGTGCAGAAAAAGAATGTCAAGGATGTGCAGCGTGACCAAAATACATAAACAGGCTGAGCGTATACGCACAAGAGATGAAGGACAAAGAAAATGCGGTCAGCATTCTTTACTCAAGTGGTTCGAGAGAACATTTCCTGTGTATGCAGTAAAATAGTTTATTCCGGGCCACTCCTTGAAACTGTTTGACAATCACTATTAAAACATCAGTTCAGCTTAGTTATAAGTCGAACAACAGAATGTTTCAGCCTTTATCAAAGTTAACAAAACCCTCCAGCGTACATGAATATGTTTAAATAAGATGATAAACACTTTCTCGTCAAATCTATACAAACTAAAACCCGGGCACCGCACTCACACGTACACACGAGTAATGTATTTATTATAGTCACCAATCATGTGTATTAGCAGGTACAGACTTCATGCAGCCCACTGCTGATGGATGATGAAGGATCTGTTCTGCTGCTGAGCTGGCTTCCCCTTCATGACTGTGCAGGTCATCATCTTTACAAAAAGCCTGCATAGCTTTTTTTTAAGGCTTATAAAAACACAGATTATTTTCAACAGTTTATCAACATTTGAGGTATGGTCTTTAGGTACATACTAATCGAACTATAATTGTTATTTGACTTCTGTTTTTGTTTTATTTGTTGATCTATATTGGACTCTTGTCTTTGTCTCTTTCACAAACACATGAACACTCAGAGAGGAAAAAAACCCCCATCTCATCAAAACCCCCAGAATCAATTAGCAGAATGTAAATAGGCCATTCAATTACTTTTAGAACCATCCTTGTTCCTCCCGAGGCAAACAATCAACCAGCAGACACAAATTAACTCTGAACAAGAGTGCTTATCTAAAGTCTGATCACCCACAAGCAATAGATGGCAACACCAGCGAGAGAAAGAAGCAAGCATGGATATATATCCTCTGCATGAAAGGAGTTTGAGCAATGTCCGAAGAAAGGCTTTTCCAACATTGATAAGTAGTCAATCATAGGTTAACTCTGCTGCAATATGGTGCAAGACAAAGAAAGAATGTGGACCCAGTTTGAAATGTTATAGAAGTCAATGCCCTTCCAGCACAGACTGCTTCAGAATGTGAGGAACTGCAATAATAAATTAATACATTCATACCCATACACACACAGTGAGACAAGATTCCCTCCTCCGTCTGCTAGCCAAGACTGGGTAATGAGTCTGAACACACAAAAGAGAGAGAGAGAGACAGAGAGACAGAGAGACAGAGAGACAGAGACAGAGAGAGTGAGAGCTGGCACTTCAGAGATTTTCTCAGCAGTGAAATACTAGAAAAATTTCACAAAATCTCAGGACACATGCCTATGTACACGCACACCTGCAATGATCTTTTTTTTACTCAAAGCATCAAAGGATTTTTTTGACAGCTCAGCCGTGCTTGACAAAATTCAAAAGCATTCATGAATTTTAAACAAGCAGCAGTTAAAGAATTTAGCAGCAGCATCACATTTAAAGCAATTTATATGCAAATGTGTGACAAGTGGCAGTGCACAGAAGTGAAGTAAAATTAGCACTCGCTCATTGACTTAACTGACCCGCTACACTAACATGGACTTTCATTAATGAGGTACCACCCGCTGCTTCCACAAACACGAATACCAACTGTAAAAATAGCTCACAAAACCCTTCATGCCACGGCTTTCTCATACATATCATTTTTCTGATACACACCACACTCATGTGAAGTCTTTGACCTCGACTACAAGAGTTAATGGATTCAGCCACTAGATGGCAGTCAAGCTCTGGTCTCTCGCTCTGCCCCCCC
>OMNM01027575.1:1385-14715 GCA_900302745.1 Parablennius parvicornis | reverse complement strand
CTTTTAGACTAGTATTCTTCTTGGAGTTCAGTTCAGAGCAGGAACCATGTTAACTCCATCTGGAAGGTATCTGGACCTGGAGGCCAGAACCTATGAAATTGTTGGGGATATCCATGAATGGATCAATACTGAGGAAGACAAGAAGGAAAGAACAAAACCAAAGCTCCACTTCCATAAATCAGAAGCAGCCCAGAAGTTCCACCAAAAAATCTAATTTGAAAAGTGGAAGCAAATGTTTACCTTGTAAACAAGCTCTCCAGCTCTGCGGCTTCTTCACAGTTATTTCAGGCTTGCGGATTATATTTAGAACAGACACGCACGCTGCCGAGATTCTCCCTCACGGGGAAAATGCAATAAACTCGGCCCCGTGGCCATAGCTAATATTTGACCTCTGCTTGAGCAAATATAATTACAGAGATGCACACGCCGGCTGAAGAGGGAGGTGGACTCATCCTCGATGGGAACACAAGCTGAGCTGTGAGAGCCAAAATAAGTTCGCTCCTTCATCGTGGGAGCGTCAGACGGGCCCAGAGTGGGCGCTTTGGTTTGCGTAATGTGTTTTATAGGAGTTGGTTGTACGTGCAAGGGTGTTTTGGGGTTAAAGGGTGGAGGTACTTTTTATTCGGTGACACATGACGGGAAACTGGCGAAGTGGATTACTCAACCAGTAGAGGCGGCTTGGGTTGTTTTTCTCTTCCAAAAATCTACAGACGTCCCCGTTTTGTAGTTGGTAAACAAATGGAGGCCGCCCATCTTAGAATGGAAATACTTATATAGAGAAATGTACCAAAACACAGCAAACACATTTTACAGGGAGGACTTATAGAGTCTTTCTGCCACATGAATGAAGGCGCTCCTGTGACTGCAGCACTTCAGAGAAACGAGTCGGTTACTGACGGTGCTGCTGTTGACCAGGACGTGATGGTGAGTCCTTGTTCAGGATGGATCTCGGTTTGGTCGTCAATATAAATGGAATAAGGTTGGTTTATTACAGCCTGCATGATTAAGTAACACCTTCTCTCATGCTGATACACAGATGTCATGAAGCTGAGTCCCTGCATGGTTTTAGTCCAGTTTCCGGCTGTTTTTTGTTTTTTTTTGTCTTAGTTTACCAAGTTTCATTCTGGATTCTCGGGTTTGAACTGAAGGGTTTGTGGACCGAGTTCAGGTTTCTGAGTGGTTTACAACCAGTTTTGGACTTCTTTTCTTTATTTCATCTATCTTCAGGCAGTTTGTCATGGTTATCGACATTACGGCCAAAAACTCCATTAAAAACCCAGTCTAAAAAAGAAACCATCTTGTTGGGCTTCAACTGGCTCACAACCAGTTTTGGCTGCACCGTTTGGCCAGGATGTTTTTTTTTTTTTATTATTTATTATATGAATAGTTTTGGATTAAATTTCAAGCATGTTTGGATTCCAAATAGTTTGACTAATTTTAAAGCTTGAATTTTGGCTACTTTCCACATGATTTTCAGATTATTTGTCCTCAGCCTTCAGACACTCAAAACTGGCACCAAAATATCTCAACTTGGCTACTTGAATTTCTTAAAAGAAAGTCTCTTTCAAAAACAAAGTTTCTGTTTTATGGGGTGAAAAACCTAGTGATAACACACATTTGGTATTACAGATTTAAAAGACTGAAATGTGTAAATTTCAAACTTTTGTGAAGTTTTCTCTATTCATTTACTCATTCAGAGTTCCTTTGACCCTTTTTTTCCACATGACCCATGTCCCAGCTTTTACGGAATTGCAGTTGTAGGTGGCCAGAATCAGGCTTTGGGTTCTGCGCAAAACAAATCCCAATCCCGACAATCACATCAGCTTCTACATTCCCCACTGGAGGACAGATGGGAAGCAGAAAGACGATCGTCGGAAAGATGACCGCTATTTTTCCCACCCGAGCCCAAAAGGAAACAGGTGTTTTCTTCACTTGGTAAGAGACGGATTTACTCACCAAGAGAAAGATGGAGAGGGGGATGAAAAAGGAGAAACATTACGTCTGCCACCTGTTCCAGAGGGGGCAACTCAATCGGGGACGGCGGAGTTTCGACTTGCGGTTTGCAAAAAGCTGGAAAAGAAATCACCCCGGACTAACTGTGCATTGGATTTGCAATGATATTTTTGCAATTTCTTCTAAAGCGGCTGTAAGACTGTAAGACGTACATATTACCCAGTACTACTGAAACAACTTGAAAGCAGTGGCTGCATAAAGGGGCAGTGACTCAAGAAGCTATACTTTGGAGGATGAAAATTAAAAAAAAAAAAAAAAAAGATAATAGAAAGCTTTAATGTGCGCACAATAGTTTGGAGGAGGCCAATACACAAACCACAGCCTCACAAAGGGGAAACAAACTGTCTGAACAGTCAGCAGATTCGGTTCCAGTGTCGCTCTGGACACGTTACAAAAGACTCACTCATGTAAAATATATATTTGTTTGACGGGTGGAAACCGCGACTGATGCCGTGCGCTCCGAGCCAGAGTGAAGTCTCCCTGTAATTACAGCCGTCTGCCTCAGCAGGCCTGGGAGTGCAGCGCTCCATCAAACCGAAAGACTTTTCATCAAGTAACCCCGATTGATCCCCGAGCAGAAACGCACAGGATTCATCACACAGGCAGTCAAAACAACCCGATGGTTGAATCAAATGTTACAGATATCTGGTGGATGTGTGACCGTTTCTTACCTCTTTGAACCAAGCCGGCTGTCAAACAGCGGCAGGAACACAGTAATCAAAAGAAGATGTTTGATCATACAGTACATCTTTTATTTAGTGTGGAGACTTGAGCAAATGGAGAATCCAGCACAGGCGACCTCGCATACAGAAGTTTGTAAAATGTGGCACGTGTTGTTGTTAAGGTCGATGTGATGAGAAACTACACACAATAACTGATGGATACTGATGACAGTTGCTCGCAAACCTTAAAGGAGGCGTGTGACTGCGGCAGAGTAGAAATTGAACGCACAATCTGGCACCTGACGAGTACAAAACCAAAAACAAGAATTATTCAGAGGGTCCAGGATCGGTGTGTTGTAGAAAAACGCACTGAGGCACTTGGTCAACAAACATCACACAACTCGTACGATTGCACAGAAAAAGACGAACGTTTCCCAACAAAGTGAGGCCAAAATATTTGAACCGCCCCCTGCTGGCTGTATCTTCAGTAACGTTTGATATTATATAGCATATTCGAAATATTAGAAAATCATTTTCAATATGCTTAATGGCACCTCAGTGGCTGGTGGCAGTTCATCTAAATCATCACAGGGTAGGTAAAAGTTTCCCCGTTTATTTCCAACATCTTGGTATTAAAAACATGTTTAAGACTAAAAAATGAATTACTGGTGATTTATTTTGGTGTGATCTCTACAACCAGAGTCAGATGATCATATTTTGGCTTCACTTGTGGAACAAAGCAGTAACACCTCATCCATCGGAATGTTGCAGGTTCGATTCCCCATCTGTCCACATGTCGAAGTGTCCTTTAGCAAGACACTGAACCTCAGATTGCTCCCAGTGGGGAGGGGGGGGCGGACTGAGGGCCCAGCGTAGCAGCCGCCTCCATTGGTGTGTGAATGTGATAAACAGTGTAAAGCGCTTTGCGGCTGCTCAAGCGGTGGAGAAGCGCTACATAAGTGAAATCCATCGACCGTGTCGTCAGCATAAGCTCTCGGAGGACGGGTTCGTCTTTATTGCTACTGGAGGCACGCTGGCCTCGCGTTTAGCCTCGGTAAACTCTGAAGCTGAATTGCACTTCACTTTCAACGTCCTGTTAAAACAGTTGAGTCTCTTTGGCGACGCCCGCTCTCGTTTTGAGTTCCGCTTGCACTTCTTGGCGCTCTCCTCCCGTGTGACGGGAATACTCTGGAGCTTCTCCTGGCTGTCAGGGACTTTACAACAAGCCTCCGTGGACGCGTGATTCTCGCCTACACAGGGTGTGTGCGAGGGGAAAAGTGGCAGGCTGTGAGGGTGTGGGGGGGGTGAGGGGCCTCCGGATCCGCGTGTGTCGGTACTGGAAGGACTCGCCGGGCGTCTGTGAGGTTTGTCTTCACCCTCGGAGCCGCAGACCTGCTCCGGGCCCGTGTCTGGGTGCGGAGCTGGGGTGGTGGGTATCGTTTCTCTGCTGTTCTGTGTGTTTGTGGCATGGATACAGTACTTCCTGAGGTGGCAGGTGTGGGCGGGTCCTTGCCTGGGGGGCACTACTCTTCCCTGGGAGCAGTGATGGAAGTGGGTGAGGGGGCAGTGAACGTAGTGCATCCGGCACTCCATGTGAGTGTACACCGGGTCCAGGTTCTGGGTGTTTCCTGAGACAGGGTAGATCTGCACAGTGGGGGGGCATGAGTGACAGTCCTGGGGGGTCCACTGCTGCAGAAGCGGGGGAGGAGGAGGAGCATCCCCACATGTGCAGTTAGTGTTCTGGGAGTACTGACACCTGGTTAGTGGGTTCAGGGTGGCTATGATCCCATTTTCTGGACCACTTTTGCCAGTTTCTGCCCCCTTATAGTGAATTTGTGAGAAATGCGAGTTGTGGTGATGAGGAGGGATTCCGTTAGGAAGCTGAGTACATAATGGATCCTCTTCTTGGGGTTTATCTTCTGCTTTCTGAGTGGAGGCTAGCGGCTCCAGCTCGTAATTCTCCGCCTCCCCGCCCGTGCCGTCCAGCTGATACTTCCCCACGCCGGAGCTCTTTCCTTGAGGCGGGGGGCTCGTGGATGGCACTTCGTTAAAGGCCTGACACCGCAGCTTTTTGGGCAGGGGAATCTGGCCACAGCTGCCCTGAGGCCCAAGGCAGCGACACATGCACTGAAAGAAGAAGGTGGCAAAGGCCCAGCTGATGCACATGATGAGCATCATGAACGTGCCCAGCTGAGTGTAGGCCAACACGGTCGAGGGCATCATCATCGCACCCGCCACAAAGGTGGTGAGCGCCGCCATGGCGATGGCGGAGCCCATCCGACTGAGGGAGAAGATCACCTTCCCCTCGCGGTCGGGCTCCGGGGCGAGTCGGTAAGCCACGCCGTAATGGACGGCGAAGTCTACCGACAGCCCCACGGCGACGGAGATGGTGACAGATTCCAAGACATTCAGCTCCCAACCCAGAAGCACCAGAGACCCCACCGTGACGAATATGGTCCCTGCGATGGACAGGATGGCATACAGGCTGATGATGATGTTCCAGGTGGTCAGGAGCATGACGCTGAATGCCACGGCCACCGATAGCGCCATGGCGACCAGGGTGCCTCCCGACAGGCTGTCCTGGAGGTCGTAGAACTCCAGGTTGCTGATGAACCAGCCGTGGCTGAGGCCTGCGGGGGCCAAGCGCAGCTCTTCTGTAATCCAGGCGTCCACCTGAAACAGAAACCAATAAAGTACGTTAGGAAGGGTCAAGACAATAACAGTAATTCTGTGTGTTGCTTCAGACATGAAGATACATCTCAACCAAACCACAACAGGACAGTTTTCCTCAAAAATAATTCTGGACAAGGCTGAATCCTTCCATCCACATCTACAAATGACATTTTTCTGTCATTTCATACTGGTGAGGTATCACATAGCCAGTTTATTATATTAAAAACATGATTTTGAAGATGTTCAAGCAAATGAATCTATTTGTTGATTCATTCATCCAACAAAATCAGTTTGAACTGAAAAAAATTTGGCCGTTTTTTTTCTTTGAAAATACCAACCTCACGGTAAAACTGGTACATCTTTTCGTAAGCCAGTGTGAACAGGTAGGTGCTGTGAAACTCTAAAACGATGGCTCTGATGGTGTCGTTGATGTCAAATCGCGGCCCGGGGGTCTTGCTGTCCAGATGGTAGTTGGTGCTCCGGTCCAACTCCATGATGGCTCTCTTAATGCACAACTCAAAGACCTCCTGCTTGTACGGGAAGGTTGACTGGCTGCAGCAAGGGTAGATGGAGGCCTCTTCACAGTCCTGGTTCTCCATCCACTGTTAAAATCAAGATATGGCTCGGTCAAGAGTTGGTCTCAAAATTTGCCGTATACATCTTAAGCACACATGCAGCACTGACCTGTTTGAATGTCTCGATGAAGCAGCTGGTGAAGTCCTGCTCCTCCGACTGAAAGACAAAGCTCTGGTTTCTGAGTTTCTGGCAGAAATTGAGGATCCACAGCTGAGCGGCTGGACTGGCGATGTTAAAAGTGCTGTCGAGCATCAGCTTCCCCTTGTTTTTGGGGTTGAGGGGGTCGCCGTTATCCACGGGCGTCACCCCCCAGATGATGGTGATGGGCATGTGGAGGTCCTCGCTGTGGTGGACTCTCTCGAACATGAACAGCCTCTTGTACTCGGCGTCGTAGCGCTCGAAGGGGTGGGACGAGCGGAACACCTGGAACTCCGCCAGCTCCAAGGACGGGAGCTTCATCTTTGGGTTCACGCAAACCACGTAGGCGCCGCCAACTGTGATGGCGAAGAACCAGAACAGCCACAGGTAGCGCAGCTTGATGACGATGCAGGGCAGCACCTTCTCGAAGAAGATTCTGGATGCCTCGGACACCGTGAACAGACATTTGCTGGCCTTCTGGCAAAGCCCCGCCAAGAACATGCGGGTGCAGCAGCCCCCCTGCTGGTGCGGCAGCTTGGAACAGGGGAGCATGTTTGGCAGGTAGCGTTCGTGCAGCACCACCACGGCCGGCAGCCACGTCACCATGAGGATGTAGTTCACCAGGATGGCGGTGCCGGCGTAAACCCCGAAGCAGCGAATGGCGGTGATGTTGCTGACGTAGTTGGCGTAGAACGCCGCGGCGGTGGTGAAGCTGGTGACAAACATGGAGAGCGCCGCGTGTTGCAGGGTCACGCCCACCGTCTCCGCCAGCTCCGCCTGGGGCTTGTCGAACTTGGTGTAGTTCCACACGTCGCAGAGCACGAAGGCGTCGTCCGCACCGATGCCCACCAGGATGATGAGCACCGTGAGGTTCATGAAGGGGAAGAACTCGAAGTTGAACACCGTCCGGTAAAGAAAGTAGGACACGATCAGAGAGCTGATGATGGCTATGATTGTCATTAGAGTGATGAAGACCGAGCGGGTGTAGACGCACATCACAAGCAGGACGATGACGATGGCGATGGCGGGGTACACCGTGTCCGTGAGGAGGTAGTCCTGGAAGAGGTCGTGTTTGATGCCAAACTCGATCCCGGTGACCGTGGTGATGCCGTCCGAGGCGTTCCAGTTCTCAAAGTTGTCCAAGTAGATGTTCATCATGGACTTTCCTTTCTCGGTGGGGGAGAAGAGCATGCTGTACTTGAGCACAGGCGGCGGGTACTCCAGGCTCTTGGGGCTGAGGAAGTCTTTATCCACCAGGAAGTGGAGGATCTGATAGACGGCGTTGTGCTTGGTGCACTTGCGAGGAACGGTGGCACACTTCAGCTGGTCCTTCCGTCTCAGGGTCATGTCCCAGCAGTCAGGTCCCAGAGTGCCGTTGTGGTAGTACTTGGCGCACGAGCGCAGGATTTTCAGCGTGTGCGAGACGTCGCGTTCCGTGATCTTCTGGCAGGACGAGCGGTTGGTGAGGATGGCGATGTAGTTACCGAGGGTCCAGCTGGGGCAGCAGGAGGCGTTGTTGGTGCGCTGGCAGATGCTCCAGTAGTCCCGATGGGAACGGACCTGAGCGCAAATAGAAGGAGTTATTAGAAGAAATCCATCAATGGCGGTTCTTTCACCGTGAGGGAGAATTTTGCCTGGTTCTTACTCTTGTGTTGTCCAGGTTGCACATGGATTTAATGGCCTGAATGCTCCACAGGTTCTTCCCTTCAGCTGATGCAAACACCAGCCGAGGGTAACTGCCACCTGCACAGATAGAAAACTTTATTACTCAACACCTGAGGGAAAGAAAAGCAAGATGCAGCTTAAACTGTTCATCTAAAAAAACAAAAAACCTCTATACAACTGCTTGATTAAATCTGAAAACCAGAGTAAAAACTAAGAAATACTTTTTTTTATTATTATTGTAGAATATGAATATAACGAAGATCTAAAACTAGGTGAAATCCTTTCTTCAATTCTTTTTTTAAATATTGTTTTGACGATAAACTTGAACTCAACTTCAATATTGGCGTTACTCAGGCGGTACAGGAAGTCAAGACTGGAGAAGCACTGTACATTTCATTTTATGAGTTTAACAATTGTAAAATAGTTTTATAAGTATTGTTTTTTGTTAGCCAAGTTAGCTGTACCATCTTCTGATGGTTTTTTACATTATCTAAATTTTTGGGCATGTGTTTTGACAAGGGGAGGCTGCACTGGACGTTTGACCACGACATTGTCCAAATGGTTTCTGGATGTATCTCTATGTCACGTTTTTCTGTGTATGTGTTGCTTAGGGTAGGATGATTAAAATCTGGCTCCTTTAGACTTTATGTTAGAAGAAAAGAAGTCCTGGAAAAAGCGCAGACTACTTCGTTATACTGCCATTAACTACATTTCCTAGTTTCACAATAGATCAAAATTTTCACTTTTGTTCTAATCAGTGTACAAACGTTGTTGATTTCATTATTATGGTTTTGTAACTGGAGAGTATTCCTCACACCAAACTTAGGTTATTGCATTTTGTCAATTTTGTCGTCTCGACTGGACAAATGTAATTTTAGCGTTTTCTCTATTGTAGGCTGAAGGTATTACCTGGTACATCACAGAAGAAGTCTTTACTGAAGTCCCACTCAGCTTGTCTCTTGTCTCTTTCGAAGTGGTCTTTAGGATACCGGGGTTCTTGGTGGCTGGAAAACAACAAAGCCACGTTGAGTTTGTGGAGAGAAAGAAACATGTTTTCAAAAGGAATAAAGTTAGAAACATCGAAACATGTCTGACTAACGGACAAACTCTCGGTAATATTACACTTAGGGGAAGCCTGTCGACACACAGCGCCGAGGGCTGGTAACTTGACACCTGCCTCCTTGTCCTGCTAAGCCTGTAAGAATGAGTGATGAAATTTCTCTTGCAGTTTTTGCTTCTTAAACTTTTGGTGATTTGCTGGATTGAATCCGGTCTGCAGTGAACAGACCCTCAATAGATTTTCACATTTCGTTCGATAATATTAAATATATGTGTTTGATGCTTTCTTTCACTCTATTCCTGGGTTTTTTATCACTTGTGTTTTAATACCACTTTTGAAATGATTAAATTTAGCATTAAAATATTGTGCAATATAATGTTAAAGACAGTCAACATTTATTACACTTCACATGGAAAGTAACACATTGCTAACTTCATGCTGCTACTTCTAGGGTTCTTATCAGTCAGTTCTTAAGGCTACAGCACCTTTGCTTCCAATGACATGAACTGTGTTGGTGAAGATTATCTTTGTTTGAGTCTTGTTGTACAAAGACCAACAATGGAAAAAGTCAAAAATGGCTTGTTACCAAGAAATCCACCTCTTTTAGATTTATAACAGTTTGTATGATATTGCTTTCACAGTTCTTACAATCAACTGGAAAAAAGATCTAAAAGCCATTGAATCCACTCAACTGGACTTGGTTATGCGTCTAAGGAGATGTTTCATCAGTTTGTGACAAGGGTGACTAGTCTGGTCCAGTTGCTTTGAGACGCCTCCTACCAGTACAAACGGAACATGCACATGTTGGTAAAACAGGCACCGGCATATTGGTAAGAAATCACCTCGTAAAGGACATCAATAGGAGCCCTGCTTGTTTCATCTACCAGAACCCACAAACGACCACGGCACACAGTCTGATGTACGATTTCATAAGTCATCAAGCAATCAAGCGGAGAGCAGAGATGCTGCTAAGTCAGCGTGACGCACAGTGAAGGAAGCCGGGTAATGAAATAAGCCACAGTAATTTGCCGGTTCGCTCTGAAGTCAGATGAACAAACCGCTGCAGTAGGGGGAGGCCGCCGATATTAGTATAATAATCATAATAGCAGCTCTGATTGAGCAGGGAACATGATTCTTTGGAAGTGCGCGTTTTCTGCGTGATCTTTAGGGTAATGACGGAGCTGAAAAGCAAAGATTAAAGTGGTACAACCCTCCTTTGGAGAAGGTGGAGCAATCAGGTGGCTGTCAGAGAGAGAGAGAAAGAGGCCGAGGGGACGCTGACAGAGGACCTCGCAATTACAGCCGAGGACAGACGCTCGGAACGAGACACAGAGGGAGACAAAGGCAGCCACAGACGGGGAGACGATCCGAGCCATTATCTAATCAGCAGAGAGGAGCTGCAGTTTTTAGACCTTCTAATTTTAACCATACGAAGACGGCAGGCTTTCCTGTCTCCGGTTCGGACAGCCGTTAAGATCCTTTCACAAGTAAAGAGACGGTGCAAAAAATAAATGCCAAAACAGAACAAACTGCTGCTGAAGCTTCTGGCATCAACAAGCCTAATGTGTCACGGCAAAGACTTCTATGTTCGACTGGACTTTATTTTGTGGCGAATTCCTTTATGACATTTGATCTGTGAATGTTGACATTTGTCGATGGTGCCAATTAGAGACTTAGAATAGATTAGAAATACTTTTTAATCTCAGCGGAAGTGAAGCGATTTCACTTGAATCGTCGTGTAAACGGGGCTCAAATGAGTGCGAGACGGGCGTGTGCTCACTTCTTGGCCTGCTCATCAGCGTATTTGAAGGGATAGTTAGCCAGCGTTGCCTTGTAGCCCGTGTTCTTCACCATATTGTTCCATGTGACCAGACGCTGGCCGATGGCCGTTCCCCGCGGCTCGAAGCCCTTTTAGGTGGAAGGAAAAAAAAAAACAAAACAATCAGCTGATGTAAGCAACTTAGTTACTTTTACGGGCTCACTTCTTGAACTCACCAGCACCGGGTCGGAGAAATCGGGCAGATCCGGCACCAGGATGCCCACCAGAGCGCAGACCACGATGAGCACTGTGCACACGCCCAGCACCACCACCGGCCAATCAGCTATCAGCTCTGCGTAGCTGCAGGAAAGAAGAAAAGAAAAGAGTGAAATCCAGTGACAGAAATGATGGGCGGAGAAAAAGAAGAGCTGAGAGATCTGCATAGAAACACAAAATCATTTGATTTCTTTAGTCAGCTCATTTGCCGGATTTCTTTTACTTTTTGAATTTTTACACTAAACTATTCTTTCTTTTTTTCAGAAATATTTAAAGTTGTGTTTGTTTAGGTTCTTTCAGCATCAAGTTTATTCTTGAAATTAAGTAATGTATTTCTAAATCCTGCTTCCCAGTTAAAACTGTAAAAACCTGGACATTTTTTTGAATGTTTTCATGTTTAAGAACAGTTTCAGTAGCTTTCTGGAGTTTTGTTCCATTAGTGATCGTCTTCCTTTGTTAACACAGTGAAAAAGTATTCATCTTTCATCGAAACGGCCTCCTGGATCCGACCCGGTGAGCGGAGCGAGCGCTCCCGTCGATAACGCTCATGACTCACGGCTCAGGAATGAGAAGATGGATGGATGAATGACAGGAATAGAAGGAGGAGGGAGGCAGAGCATGAACAGAAGGGAAAAGGCTTCCTGGCAGGTCTTACCTTTTGGGGAATCGAAACGGCCTCACGGGGCTGAAAAACAAAAAGAAAGGAGATAAATCAGGTGCACATTTCACAGTCAAAGCAGCTTTCTTTTAAGACCTGCCGTCTTTCCTCTTGTTTTCCTTGACAGACCTTTGGTACGGCTACATTGACGACATTAAACCTGACACGCCTGTCAAAGCCACTTTCCAGTGAACTTATCATCCTGGACGGAGTTTCTAACACTCTGGGCTTCAACCTCATGTGGACACGTTTACACTGCAGAAACCTGGAACCCGCTGCCCGGCTTAAACTGATCCTGAAGGATTTCAGTAAGAACCCAAAACAAATGTGAAAAGGATGTGAGGCTGAAGTGGAATAAAGACCCCGAATGTTCAGAATAAGTATGAATAATATTTCTCAATCTGATCTCCACCGGGAGGAGGAGAAACCTGTCCGGTCCAGTCACAACACTCTTTAATGAGCGCGTTCCTCGGGTAAGCCGGCGTCTCTTAAGATAACGCGTCGTGTCATTCTGATACGGCGACTTAAAACACAAGAGATGGAGGGACGGGAGGCCTTCAGCTGCTCGGGATCTGTCTGGATTTCTCGTCAGCTCCTCCTGGGAGCAGCGGGGGAGCGTCCGGTATGCCGGGAGAAGCAGCGAAAAAGCACTGGCTCCAGGGCGAGGAGGGAGGAAGTGGGGAAAATCAGATATGGGCACCTGATCACAGAGAGGCCAGATGAGAGATGATCCAAGGCGAAAGGTTTGGAGACGTGTCCACGGGAATCCGGAGCCGGGGGAACATTCAGATTCAAATCTGTCTTTAGATTCACAGACTGAGAAAGTCTGAGACAAGAGGTTTCATTTTCTGCATCTTGAAGGTCTTTTTCAGAGCAAACTGCCTTCCGACTATTCCGCTACCAGGAAGTTCATCTTTTTAACAAGCTTGCAACCCAGCATCAAATACTTGTAATTTGACACCAGCATCGTTGGCCTGCTGCAGCATTAGCATCGGGGCTCCATTTAAAATCGCCATTTGCTGGCAGAGTAAACAGCAATCTGAAGGTTGCCTGGAAGAAAGGCATGCATGTATGTGGTGAGGCAAGCTGGAAAGAAAGGTGGATAGTAGAGCTGGGTTTTTCTGAAAAAAAAAATTGTCAAACAGACGTTACGATTTCACCTTACTTCCCTCAACTGAGCGACTAAATCTGTTCTCCATGAGGAGTTTACTGAACTCAGCATACACATGATCATCAGACTACGGGAGCCTTCTCAGCCCAAAACCTGGAATAAACGCATGATATTTGGTCCGTCGTCTACTACAATTGTATTTTTCAACTCCCAGCACGTGCGATTTTACTTTTTTTTTTTAATGACTGCAGTGTCTTAGACTCACTGCCCTTTTTCATCCAGACAGACTCCTCAGAGGCCAGAGGGATGGATTAGACATTTTTTTAACACAAACCTCTGCCAGCAAAGACATAAGCAAAGATAAATGCTCTGCATTAAAGGCCTCAACTAAAAGCTAAAAAGGACCGCAAATACATTCCTTATCCCATCACGGATTATATTCACATCTCCACTGTAAAAGAAAATGGCCTTAGTTTCCTCTAATGGCGAAAGGGGCGCAGGATTTGATCTCGGAGGGTGGGGGTGGATCTTTTTCTGAGGCCGATCGGGTCAACAACACCACGTACAGAAGTCCTGTGATTTATGAAAGATGGTCTGAGGAAGCCAAAGGTTTTCTTTCTTTTTTTTCCCTTGCCTATTTTGCTGAGAAGTGAAATCTGGGGAATGTTATAATTAGTGGTAAAGGGAAGCACCAACCACTATTGGCAGGGAGCGTCACTCCGTGGGGGGGGGGGGTTTG